>JAABNX020000047.1:3506154-3517810 GCA_015163995.2 Mormyrus lacerda | reverse complement strand
GTGGGGGGGTGTCACTCACCTGGGATGTGGTACTGCTCCTTAGCTGTCGGGTAAAAAGAAACAAAGAGCGTCAGATGCAGGGGGCTGGGGGCCTCTGTGGTGTGTGTCGGGGGCGGGGGGGGAAGAGGAGAAAGCATTGTTGCAATTTGCTGCGGTGCTGCACGGGAAGGCGGGGGGGTTGAGGAAAAAAGGGCCTCTAGCCCTGAGGCAGAAAACACAAAACTTAGCCCAAGGCAATGATGTCAGAAGCCTGACTGTGAAACTACAGGCTTTTGGCGAATGTAGAAAGGAGGTCCAGGGTATGGCCACTACCTGCAGGGGGTCCCAAAAGCTGCCCCTTCCCCATGCAGACCTCCCTGGCTAAAGCTGAGCAGATACCTCCTCATTTCCCCTGTGAGACGGACGTGCAAACCTGGCCACTGTACATCCTGCCGATTAGCTGGAGGCTGTTTGTCATCAGAACGTCACAGTGAGATGAGCACCTGAATCCCTGCTTCTGGCCACCAGCATCCTCAGGTTACAGCCCAGCAGTGAGAAGTGAGAGCTCCTCACAGCCTTCACCGATATCCCTCCCCATCTCCACGCTGCCATCAAATGTTCCTACCATATCACGCGAGCCTCTCCGACATCCGACATTCTTTTCCACTTAACGTTACTTGCAGAAATCACTGTAAATTTGCCCAGAGCTGCAGGAAATTTAGTTTGTGTGAATACGTGGAATAAAACTGTGATGTACTGACTGAATGATTTTTTTTTTATGAGGAAACTGTGAAACAAATGAGACAGAAAGATGAGAAGAGGATGGGGAGGGTGGGAGGTGATCCTGGGGGAAAAAGCACAAAAGGCAGACCAGCATCTGCCAGAAAGGTGGGCGGAGCCAGTGCTGAGGATACACCCACCTGAGCAACGAAACTTTTTGCTCTTGATTTGGCCGATGCGCTTGTTGGCAAGGCGACGGGGACTGGCGCAGCGCGCCCCGCTGGTCTCGATGGGGTTGGAACGCAGGTAGTCGGCCAGCCACTTCAGGTTACAGTCACAGATGAAGGGGTTCTGTGCCAGGTGGCTGGGGGGGGGAGGGAGGATAAGGGGGGGGCAGGGCACCATGGAGTCACCACTCTCCTTACCCTGGAATTAAACTGCAGCTACAATTCACGGTCAAATTAGCAAATTCCTTGGAAAATTTCCAGGAATCAGCTGTGGTCGGGAATTCTGTTACTGAGTTTTCAGTTACATGCGTAAAAGCCACACAATATTTTGTGAATAAAACACACGTGCACAGGAACTGCTTAATATCTCTTCTGAGGTTGAAGTTGGAGGAACAGATAATTGAACACAAATATAAACTGATGTAAACAGTGTTTCCAGTTGCACTGCATCAGTGCATGTTAATGGGCGTCTGTGAAAGTGTGCGTCATGTTTTCGGGAGTGCTTGCACGTTTATAGGCCGTGTATAAAGGTGTGTTGTGTTGGGGGCTATTGACACTCACAGGGTTTGAATCGCTCGTAGGGATGAAAAGGTCCCCTTGGCCAGCGTCTGGATCTTGTTGTCGTACAGAGACAGCAGTGACAGATTCTGCAGGTCCTGGAAGGTGTTGGCCCGCACACAGTGGATCTTGTTGGCATTTAGCAGCCTGAGAGTAGCCACAGAGAGTAGCATTAGCACAATACAACATAATATACAACTTTCTTTACTCACCGCCACACAGATACACTGAAAGTCCATCATTTTTCATTCTTATTGTACAGCAGCTGGGCATTCTTCAGGTTTCTGCTAGCATATTTCAGTGTTTTCGGATGGAGAATAGAAAAGCAGACTTAACGTTTGCTATAGATGTTTTACTGGGCATATTCGGGTCAGTGGCATGACTCTTGGACAGGCTGTTTTGTTTCTTTTCCTGCCTTCTCTGTTTTCCATGCATCCCACCCATCACCCGCTTCCCCGGCTTTCGATTAGGCTGTGGCCAACACTCGTTGGTTCTGGAGTCACTTCTTGGCCTATGCCCGGGTCCTTAATCACTGCACCACCTAGTGCCCGTGAGATGAATCGACACAGATAACCTTGAGTCTCATTGTGAACTTACAGCAGCTGCAGGGCGCCCAGTCCGTCAAACACACCTTTGGGCAGTTCGGTGATCTTGTTCCCATAGAGGACGCTGGGAAATTCAAACCGGCAATCAAGCGAAAATGCAGTCATGTGACAGTGGGGTTCAGGGGCTGCTTACAGAAAAGTTTCCATGAAACTTCAGCTTGGGAAAAGTTAGAAAGTGCCCGTCTGATTTTAGCTTAGAGGGTCAGCCACTGACAGACAGTGATCCTACACTTAGACACACACGCACACACACACACCAATGTACATCCAAAATAACACATTGTTTTTTAAACCATTTTTTATATGACTGGGTGTCTATATCTACCCAAACACACGGACTGGAACATGGGCAGGGGCATGGAGAGGGACACAGACAGGCAGAGGCACTCACAGTGAGTTCAGTGACCGCAGGCCCAGGAAGGCGTCGGGCGCGATCTCTGAGATCTGGTTGTTGCTGAGGTCTCTGTGTGGAAAGAGAGCCGCAGGGTCAGCACAGAGGGAGGTGTGACCGCCCTGCCTGCGAGGCCGACCGTGTCAGGCTAGTCTGCATCATGGCTGCAGATTCGTCAACTTTCCTAACCAGCTGCCTGGCGCGGGGGCAAAGGGACTCGGACAGCCACCCGCAAGGCCCCCCCGCCTCCCCTGAGCAAGACTTGTCTCCATGGCTGAGCTGCTTGGCGGTTACCCTGACAACCAGTGTTCCTGGGGAGGGAGGGCAAACCCCATCTGTGTCAGGTGACACCTAGACCAAGAGCCGCCATTTTACTAAGAACCATGCTATTGTGTCTTGCAACCCCCCCCCCCCATTCCAGTGACACCCCAAATCCAGCTGAGCAGGACTCCAGCTGCTCCTGTCCTGGGGGCAATGATGGGGGACCAAGCAACATGACAGCAAGACAAGGAGGATAACTGCTTTTATTCCCCATTCCAGACCCCCCCCCCCACCAAAAAAAATGAATTAAGACAAGTTCTGGAAAAAAAGCAGAGAGTGCCCGGCTATTTATGTTTCCCCAAAGGCTGAGGTTTCCTGCCTCGCGCGTAATCCCAGAAACACGTGCGATGGGGGCCTCAGCGTGGCCAGACGCGCCGGCCCGACACCAGCTTGCAGTGGCAGGCACTGGCAGTCACTGCCAGTTCACACAGGGGTCTGTCATACACAGAGAGGGGGATTGCGGGCCATACAGAACACAGGCCGACCATCAAACACGCACAGGAATGTGTGTGGGGGCAGAGAGGGGATACGGCTTGATTTTAAATGTAATGTGACCGTCTTACTTTTCCAGACTCTTTTCCAGTGCATGCATTTTGCTGGAAGCAGCTCCGGGCCGTAGTGCCCGTTTGAGCCTGAAGGGCGGCGCTATGGCTGTGGCATTTAAATGCATGAAACACTGTATGCTCCATGGTCAGAAATGATACCCTTTCATGGCCGTACAGGGTGTTGGGAATCTTACAAGCAAATCAAGCTACTCAACTTCAGACTGAGGACCCCGCAGTCAGAAGAGAGGCTGTTCAGATCACATGCGATCTAGCAAACCTGCACCCCAACACGGTATCGAGGTTACTCACATCCTGCGGAGCTTCTTGTAGGGGGAGAAGGCCCCGGGAGGGATGGACTTGATTCCGTTCTGCTCGAGTCGTCTGTGAGAGAATGAAGCAGAGCCAGTTTAGCTGAGCCGCCCCCCTCAGTGACAAACAAATGGGGCCCTAAAATCAGCAGAACATAACAAAGATGTGGCAGGACCGATGAAATGATGTTCAGGTTCAACTGCGACATGGAGATCCGAGGACCGGCACATCATAAACACAAAAATCAGTCTCAGTCATCAAGGGCTCCGGAGCTTTTCATCATGTCTTTGTGGGCCTTAACAAGGATGGATTGGCATGTCTGACTGGCCCTTGGGTGCTTGAGCTCTCTGAGGGAACAGAGAGCTCAGCGGATGGCAGCGTGTGATGAAAACTGCGGAGCCCAGAGCCCAGAGTGGCCGGGACCCAGAACCCTCCCCCACCCCTCACTTCACCTCCTCTCCAGTTCTCCCTCTGCTGTTCCACACTCTCGGATTCTGTTCTGTCCAGGGATAATGTTCCTTCCCCCTCAGTCACAACATCGCCACAGAACCAATAAAAAAAGCCCAATACTGATAATAGTTGCTTTAAACAGACTGAGATCCACCACTGTTTGCTCTGTACGGGCTTCAGCCAGTCAACACCCTGCCTTAAGCGGTTCTGGCAGAAAGGCTGAATCAAGTCTGGAGCCCCTCTGCCCGCCCCCCCCACCAGTCACATTCCTACCAAGAAGAAAAAAACAAAAAAGGCATTAACGAAGACAGCCTCCGGAGGGTCCTCTGCTACTCAGCTTTGAGTTCTGGGCCAATATTGAAGCGGCTACCAGTTGGGAGTGTAAAACACGGAGACGGAGCACAGAGGGTGGATTAATAGAGGAGCCAGAGCAAATCGGGAATATCAGTCCGCGGCGGACCGGAGCTCGCTGCGGTCCGTGTAAAAATGGCGATGTGACCTGCCGCTGCCGTGCCTCCATGCCGCCGGAGACTCTGCTGCCTCTGCTGGCTGTTTTATTAGGCACACAAATTAATCGTAGGAGCAATAAACACCAGCAGATTATTTTTCATTGTACTGAGGGACTTTGCCCCAAGGCATGCTGGGACGGCCAAGTCAAACCTGAACGGCGAGAGGCCTGCCACCGACTCTCTCGGCCCGCTGTAATTTGAACCCGGGACACTGCGCCACTCAATTCTCCCCCCACCTGTCCATCCAAGCTGGGGGAGCAAGTTGGAATGGTCCCATACAGATCAGACGTGTGGGTCCGCAGAGGCCAAGTAGAACTCGTTCACAATGGAAAATGCTGGAAAGTGGGAGAGCTAATCAGCATCAGATGTGCTGGGAGGTAGAGGGTGTGTGTGTGTGTGTGTGTGTGTGTGTGCGCGCATGTGTCTGGATTACGTTTATATTACATTGTGGGGACCAAATGTTCCTTACTATGCGATACCCTATTATTTTGACGTTATGGGGACCATTTTCAGACACGCACACTCTCACACATACCCACAGGGCCCATAACGTCATGTTAATAATGAACACTTCACTTGCAAACAGCCTGAGTGTCCTGTGCCAGGAGATGGGGGGGCGTGACTGACACGGTACTCCGGTGTGGCGCCGGGGAGTGGGGCACTTATCGCTGTCTCCCTTTAAACCACGTCGTTGATGGGGAGAGACTCTCCCGCAAAGTGGGGGCATCGCCTCACTACACGGCCCCCCCCTTTCTGCCAAACCTGAGCTAGAGGCATACGCCGCCGATGTTGTCGGCCGTCGTGAGCCCCCAGGGCTGCCAGAAGAGGTCTGTAGGCTGTGCATGCAAGCGACTGTCGATCGCCCCCCCCCCCCCGCACAGCTGACAGTCTACATTAGGACTGATTGGCCTGTCGTGGTGGGGGTGTCTGTAGGTGTGAGTTCTGTGTGCTGGAACGTACAGTAATGTGTGTGTGTTCATTCTATGTCTGTATGATTTTTCACAGAATCCAGATCGTTACGCTTCACATTTATTGTTCTTCTCCTGAACCAGGCAACTAAAGACAGCCGGGAATAATTTATCTAGCAGCCAAAGCCCCCCCTCCATCTCATCAGCAGTACCGAGAACAGTAATCGGCAGCGGTGGGTTTTGATCATCGAAGGAGGAAAAAAGAACAAGAAAAAATCTCAAAATCTCAGGAAAGCAGCCGATCTGCAGCTAATCGATGGTGTCATTGGGCCCCTCGGATTGTGGGATCACGTGCACCATTAGCTCGTTAGTGAGGTTACCATTAATGAGCGATGCTGCGGTCACGTGCAGCACGAGGCCGATTCACACAACAGTGGTCGTACGTTACTCTGCTGCCGCAGAGGGCCCGGGAGCTCCCCACTGCTCATGGCTCTTCCTCCCGGGGTGGGGGGGGGCGGCTCAACAGAAATGTCAAGGGGGCCAAGGAGGGGGGAGGGGGTCCATATGTAGCTGTCCTCCGAGCTGTGGCCCAGAAAACGAGGGCCCAGCAGGACACAGCTACTGTTTATGGGCAAGGATGGCATCACAGCGTATTCCCCCATCCCCCCCGACCAGCAAATCGACCAATCAGGCAAGCGTTTGACTGTGACGAATCGCTAGGGAAGCATGCAGGGACAACGGCTGTCAGAAACGCCCGTGGAGGGGCCCGGCAGCGCGGCAGGGGCCCCCCTGGCCATGGGGCACTTACGATCAATCTCAAACCCCCCTCTAATCTCTCCAGCTGTTATCAGAATTTGTAGAATGCGGCGTGAGCTTTGTTCTTAATGTCTTTGTTCAGCTACCAGTCAGGAGGTTCCATTAGCACCAGCGGGACCATGAGGGGTTCTGACTGATTCTGCACGCGGAGTGGCAGATAGAGAGAGAGAGAGAGAGAGAGAAGGGTTCATCCCAGACTGACTGCGGAGAGAGAGGGGTCCATCCCAGACTGACTGCAGATAGAGAGGTCCATCCCAGACTGACTGCGGAGAGAGAGGTCCATCCCAGACTGACTGCGGAGAGAGAGGGGTCCATCCCAGACTGACTGCGGAGAGAAAGGGGTTCATCCCAGACTGACTGCGGATAGAGAGGGGTTCATCCCAGACTGACTGCGGAGAGAGAGGGGTCCATCCCAGACTGACTGCGGAGAGAGAGGGGTCCATCCCAGACTGACTGCAGATAGAGAGGTCCATCCCAGACTGACTGCGGAGAGAGAGGGGTCCATCCCAGACTGACTGCGGAGAGAGAGAGGTCCATCCCAGACTGACTGCGGAGAGAGAGAGGTCCATCCCAGACTGACTGCGAAGAGAGAGGTCCATCCCAGACTGACTGCGGATAGAGAGGTCCATCCCAGACTGACTGCGGAGAGAGAGGTCCATCCCAGACTGACTGGGGAGAGAGAGGTCCATCCCAGACTGACTGGGGATAGAGAGGGGTCCATCCCAGACTGACTGCGGATAGAGAGGTCCATCCCAGACTGACTGCGGATAGAGAGGTCCATCCCAGACTGACTGGGGATAGAGAGGTCCATCCCAGACTGACTGCGGAGAGAGAGGGCCATCCCAGACTGACTGGGGATAGAGAGGTCCATCCCAGACTGACTGCGGAGAGAGAGGTCCATCCCAGACTGACTGTGGTCTGCGCCGCAGCAGCATGTGACCAAACCGGACATGTGACTCTAATTCCAGGAAGAGGGAATCTCTCTCTCTCTCTTTCTCTCTCTCTCTCTCTTCCAGAACTTTGTGACAGAGGTCAGGCCCAAGACGAGGTGGGAGGAGAAGAGATAACGCCAGACTCTACGAGAAGATGGCTGATGGAAGGTGGCACCTCCTGGAGATAGGCACCAGGGAATTTGAGTGTAAAATTAGCCACCGTCGTACGTGAGCGAGGTTACGGAGGAGTATGTGACGAGCCGGGAGCTCTTTGAAGGCTCCCCCCCCCCAGGAGGAGCCGGGGCCGGCCGAGGTGGCGAAAGCGGGGACGTGGATCAGAGGGCACAGTCACACAATACCCCCCCCCACCCCCGCCCGGCAGCAGAAGTAGGGCAGAGCTGTCAGAGAGCAGCGTAGTCTGTAAATGGAGCTGCACAGAGCGGCCGAAGCCAAATGAAGCAGGTCAGACCGCCGCCCCGCTAATGAGGGCTAGGGGCTGAATTTATACCTGCAGTATGTGCAGCTTGGGAACGGCATGGAGGGGGCACCTAATTTATGCTCCTCCGCAGGGCACCTCTGACCGAACTCCCTGGCACTCGGGAACGGACAACGGGATGGGGGGTGACAGGCTTCTCTGGGCCCCCCCCCCCCACAACTGTATATATAGATGGTCTCTTTTTCTCTGAAGAGGAAAGCCGGGAATCGTGACGGAGAGAACACTGCGTTCCGGAGTACAGTCTCGCCGGGAAACACGCAGTATCCGCCCCGGCTCTGGCTTCTGACGGCTCAGTGGACGGCTTTGATGATTTTCATGGGAAACCTGACTGATTTATTTATCATTCCGAATGATGGGTACTCCAATAGCAGTTAGCCGTAGAATTTTACACTGTCCAATGATACGCTGCGGTTTAATACCGTCCAATGATACTCTCTTTATATTAACATGCACCCTGTTCTGTTTAACATCATACAAATTTAATACATATAAGGTGATGAACTTCAGCATATTCCTATATATTAATGTGCGTGTAAGTCAACTGGGATAAACAGGAACAACCATGCGAGGGTTTCATTGTGAGATCTGATTGGCCAGTGCTGCCGGCAGCCAATGTGGTGCCCAGGCAAACTGCACCATCGGCCCCCCTTATCCCAAACAAAGTGACACTGAATTGTTAAGTTGGTGCCCCCCCCCCCAGAAGATGGAATGCGTCTCACATCTCGGCCATGCCGTCGGGCAGGTTGGCTGGGATAGCCGTCAGACCCTTTCCCCTGCAGTCCACTATGTTGTTGCTGCAGCTGCACATGGGAGGGCAGGAACCGGCTGCCAAGCTGCAGAGCTGGGGGGCCCTGGAGTCAGACTGGCCTGGGGGGAGCGAGGGAGAGAGAGAGAGAGAGAGAGAGAGAGGGTCAGAGGGCAGAGAGACGTGGGATTACCGGGCGGGCGGTTACTGGGTGTGTTAGGGATCATACAGTGACCTCTGCAGTGCATTCAGCTCCACCATCCCAGAACACTTTTTATTGACAGAAAGACAAATGACCAGAACCTGAGAACAAACAATGAACAGACAATCGGCAGATGAAAAACAAGACAATGACCCGGTAAAATCAATAACGCATGGACCCAAGAACAAAAGAGGAACAGAACGATCGGCAGACGAAAAGCAAGACAAGCAAGCCTCAGCCCATCTTGCAGCAACATGCCAAAAAGCCACTTCTGTTCAGTCGCGCCCCATTACCTGGTTAGCTAAGCAGTAAAATTTGCCAAACCACCAGATAAGAACTGGCTTTCGGGGCTTGAATCTAGCAGTGCACCTGCCTTCCCTGTAACCCGCCTGTATTTATTCACTTTGAACAGACCCTGCCCTGTCGTTACTGTGCTTCATATTCAGCACCGCAGGCTGTTTAGCGCGACCTCCGACTGTAGCCGGCGCCAGCAGTCAAGCTTGAAGCTCAATGGCGAAATGCTAATTTTAATCTTGTTTGCTCGCACCGAGCGGCTCGGTAAATTAACACACCCCGCTGTGTGACGCGCGCCTCCGTTTCCGTCAGGAGCTGGCGGGGGGGGGGGATAAAGCAAGTCGCCCGTAATGATGCACTGGCGGTGACCTAGGGGACGGCTTTCGCTCGTTAAGCACGCCTGCAGCCTGTAAATCAGGGCTGAAATCATCTGCCACTACCTTGCTGGTTTTTCACCACCCAAATTCTAGACCCCCCCCGTAAGGTCCTGCAGTGGATGGTGGATGCCAGTCCCCTCATGCTCCATTTTCTGAGCTGAAGAGAACGTCACAGACTTTCAAACGTTTCTGAATCAACAGGGTTTGGTGTTTTCATTATTTACAAAAAAAAAAAACATGAATCTTTGATCTTCTCCCATGGAGCTCTGGTCTGACCAGCATCTGTGGACAACTGCCTGCTGGTTTATTCATGGCCCCGGGAAACTCTGAGCAGGCGAGCGGGGGGGGGCTCGAGAGGGCTGGTGTGGGTCGGTGGAGCTGCGGTGGGGTGCCGCCTGAGGAATGGGGTGGAAAGAGAACCTCATCTCACGCCAACAGGGTTTAGCTTGGACCGCCGCCCCCTGACGGGGCCCTGAGGGATGCAGGGATGCGAGCCATTGCCATAGTAACCTGTTCCCTGGCAATGGTCGTACCGCAAATATCGACTGCTGTGGCAGTGACAGAGCGTTTGCTTTCTTCTCACTTTTCACCTCCATCCCCTGCCCAAAGAGCTCCAAGCAGTCCCGTTTCAGGCTAGATTGATTCCCGACATTTAGAGCTATTCCACTGTGTTTTACTCTCTGCCTCACAGCTGCGGCCCAACTGACCAATTTTGGCCTTTAATGTGCCAAATTCTGCAAAAATGCATGATCCATGGTAGATTTCATTCGATAAAAAGGGCATAAATCGAGTTAATACTTATTGGGAAAGTATGGAAGATGGACTGGGGGAATTCGGTAATGCGGTGAGTGGATGGTCCCTCGCTTTTAACCTCGTTATTGCCAAGTATGTACAATCCGAACAGGAACTTACAGAACTGCATAAATTCAAGGCTTAAAGGTACAGGAACCTCAGCTGGTTTTCGAACCTATGACCTTCCGGTGGACAGAAAGCGGCCGCTGACAGCTCAGGCCTCCACGTCAGTTATCCCCATTGTCCTTTTCTTAGCATCACCATCAGATGTTCCCTATCTGCTTCAGTAAATATATATAGTAAAAGATACCAAGAGTGAATTAATCATTGAATCATGAAGGGCAGTCACACTGAAAGGCTGTTTTCAGGAATAACTGGCTGTTCAGCAGGACATGAGACTCTGCTATTTTTACCTTCTGGCACTTGTTTGATCCCGCCCCATGCATTAGCAGGGATCCGCAGGCGCAGAGTGACCATATGCCCGACCGCGTAACACGGGATGCTGCAAGAACATCACGTTCAAGTTCTCTCGTAGTTACTCCGCCATCATAGAAGATGGCACCAACAGTCATTTCAAAGATCCATGCAATTCAGTGTGCTGCCCCCTGGCTTCTTGGAGGATATATTACTCTGACTGAAGTCCTCGGTGCGTTCTTGCCAAGCAAAGAGGTGGGAGTTATCGCTGTTACATCTGCTGGCTTCAGAGGGGGGGGGGGGGGATTGGGAAGGATGTCATTACAAGCTGTACTGGTGGCCTCCCCGGTTTGCAGTAGACCCGAAAAAACAATCCGTTTCTGGAGGAAGTCCGGGGAACGTTGTAATAATCGCATTCCCTAATTTGGGATTCCTCCATTGCAAATCCAATAAAACCATCACATGTGACAAATCTCCCCTCGATCCTCACTGTGCTGAGTTACTGAAGAGTATAAATAAGTGCCTTTTTCACCAATAAATCGGCCTTCTCTTTTTGGTTCAGAGAGGTTGTGTCGGACTGTTTGTACCCTGTGGAAAAATTGCCTCATGTTACAGGAATATGACCTTGCTGTTATCAGCCATCATTTCTGTAAAATGCTGCTGTATTCTGAACGTGTCGGACATGTGGCGAGCAAAGCATGGGCGGCTTGTCAATGTGAGGACCGATCCCTGACTTGGCCTTCCCATCATGCCTAGCTGTGCCCTGAAGGACGTGCATCTTTTAGCATTTGTGGAAGTGTCATTCACTAACTGGGGGGGGGGGGGGGCTGCTGTTTCTTTTCAAGAGGAACATCTGCCTACCGTGGCCCCCGTGAACCTGAATTGAATTATGACATCATGAATCCTCGAAAACCTGGAGTCTGAGAAAGGACTTCTTTGACAGGGAGGGGGGAGGGGCTGGGGGGGGGGGCAGGAGAAGCACGTGTGGGCTGGGAGTGAGAAAGCACCCTGGATCCAGCGCGATGACAGCGGCCTGGCTTCAGAACTGAGGAACCCCCCCCACATC
>JAABNX020000047.1:3478347-3489103 GCA_015163995.2 Mormyrus lacerda | reverse complement strand
CCCCCCCCCCCCCCCCCCCCCCCCCCCCCCCCCCCCCCCCCCCCCCCCCCCCCCCCCCACGCTTCTGTGCTTGTTAGGAAATCCAGGTTCTGTTGTCACACGCACAAAGGCTGCGAGTCTCATTAGAGAGATCATTAACCATCATTAAACGTCAAAAAAATGCAAAAGAGTGACATTAGCTTCTGACTGCCAATTAGCTCCATTAGTCACACAGATTAGCGTATTATAAAGAGGTACGGGGGGGGGGGAAACAATAATCGGTTATCATTTGCAGCAATTAGTGTTAAAACCGTTAATCTCCCAGACAATAGTGCAGGAATCCATCTGCGCCTCACCGCCAGAGCCAACTATTTGGTGATGAGCCATTAGAAGCTGGTTCTGGGAGAGTTTCTGACAGCTGGGTCTCCTAAGGGCCTCCACGCTGAGGAATTATCCGAGAATGTGAACGGAAAAAAACACAGGAAACTAAGGGCTTAGACTTCTTTGAGGAGGGAATTAGAAGCCATTCCATCTATAGCTGATGCCAATGATGTTCACTTCCTTCCTGGGTGTGTGGGCCTTACCCCAGCACCTTCTGAATGACTCGGCCATGCCAATGTGCACTGGCCTCGCCCCACACCTGAGCCCACCTCTCAGCTACCATTGGCCACAGGCTCACATTAAAGACCAATGACCTGTCTGTACTGGCCACACCCACACAACTTGACACGCCCCCCACAGCAGGCACTGGCCACGCCCACCCATCTGAGGCTACCCACAGGGCTTTCTTGGTCCTCATCTGTGCTTCCTAAATATTCAGCTCTACTTGGCACCACTAGTCCTTTCATCGCCGCGCCTATCGCCTGACAATAATTCCTCGCGTCGCAGCACCTCTGTGCTCTCATCTGCACATCTGATGAATCCGTAGGGGCTTCCACACATCCGTCAAAGCCTCCGTCTCCCAGCTTGTCCGTTCTGTGAGGTTTATTGTGCTGGGGCTTGAGTCATACCATAAATCAATCACAGAATGCATATCAGTCCCCGCTGTGTGTCCAACATCCCCTCGCACAGCCGGAGATAAAAAAAAAAAAAAAAACACAAAAAAACTAATTTTCTGTCATGCCGGCAGCCGGATTTGCTGGTCTCTCTCTCCACGGGTGCTGGAGAAAGTGCCTGCATGCCGGAATTTAATTCAGCTCATTTTTATATAACGCGCCCGCTTCAGAGAGCTCGCCTGAGATCGAGCGCCAATGTTATAAAGGATGTGTACCGTTGGCATTGACAACAAAACTGAGCCTCCCTGTCACTAAACCAGACTTCCCAGTCCCAGTCACACAAAGAAACAACAAGTTCTTTGCCCAGTACATGCAACTGAGTAACTGTTACCATCAGCACCAGTCAAAGCACATGTGACATAGGCAAGCAGCACCTCTGGTGCCCCCTGTCTGAGACAAAGAGCTAAATCTGCATCCCCACAGTAGCCGGTGCCCTAGGTAGGAGCGTCCAGGGAGCTGGGCTCCGGCCTGCCACGGCTCCGGCCTGCCACGGCTCTGGCCTGCCAGGGCTCTGGCCTGCCACGGCTCTGGCCTGCGACAAATCAGCATGGCCTGCAGTCCTGGACCTTCCCAAACGTAGTGTGACCTTCAGGTAAACCCAGGGATCATCAGGCCTAATGGGAAGGGGGGGGGGAGGCATTCACACTGATAACACATCTGGATCCTTAGATGAGGATAGGAGTTCCTGAAGGGGGTCAGAGGTCAGCAGTACAATAAAATGAACGGCTGGAGAGAGAAAGAGGATGTTGGTCATCTGAGCCCAAAACGTCTAGAACATCAAAGGACTTTTATGTTGTCTCTATTTTTATAGGTCTGCATTTGTTGCTACCATTTTTCAGTGTGGGCAGTTTTTGGGTAACCTTTGGAATCGTGTGGGGGGGGCTTCTGCGGTTCAGCCAGAGGGGCAGCGATAACCACTTTAAGTTGGGGGGAGACCTCCAGGCTCATGACTACAACCTAATCCTCGGTCTAACGTCCCAAGCAAATGTAAGATCGCGCCCTCTGCCAACAGGTAGAAGCCTGCGGCCTGCTCCACAATCCAGAGGATGTAGAAATATCGTGTTGGTGAAAGAGGCCCAACGGAGGCGGCTGGAGGGGGGGATTGGGGAGAAAGCAGAATGGTGTGCTGTGCTTCACGGGTCACACGACCTTTGAACAGATGCACCATTTTGGAGCTGAGGGCCTAATTAAAAAAGAAGGAAGGAACAAATAACGGGCGGACAAGGAGAAGGAAGGGAAAACAGGGAAGGGGACGAGCGAGGGGCACAAACCCATCTGGAATTCCATTGTCGCTCCAGACTAATATTTGTTTTCCCTGGCTGCTCTCTGATTGGTTGTTTGTTAAAGGAAATGAGCGGATACTCAAAGCGTCTCCTAGAAACCACCCCCCCCAACCTGAGGTGCAAGGGTCGGGGTGATGGGGGAAGGAGGGGTTGGGGTTGAGGGGTTATGGAGGGCGGGGGTGGATTTATGGGGTATTTGAGGCTGAGCTTGTCTGGGTCTGTGAGGGTGGGTGTGTGTGTGACTGTCAAGACAATAAAGTCAGGGTGCGGGTCGCCATGCCGACCGGGTATCAGACAGGCCGTAATGCAGAAAATAGGCACCTCCGCGATGCCGTGGACTGGCGTACTGTCTGTGACATGCCCCACTAAACGCCTTTGGTTCAAGATCACTGCTATTCTGCTTAAAAAGGCAATTACAGACAAAGGATGCTTTTAATCGTTACACTTTCCGCTGATTTAATGGTTGTCTTATTACCCTATTGCTTTGTTGAGAGAATGTTGTGTATCTCCTGCTCCAATCCATGTTTACCACACTGACACCTCACTTTGGAGGAAAGCATCTACTAAATAAAAATAAACGTAAACGTAAGACATGCTTCCAAACCTGACAATGGCCATGCCGACGGTACCACGGCATTTCAGCGGCTGCCCTTGGCGCACTGGGATCTCCAGATGCCACCCTTATGAGCAGCTGAATCTGCAGCTTTCACAATCCAGCTACTCGACTCCACAGATGTTTGGTGTCCATCGGCGTGGTAACCTGTTCATCTGGATTTACCTCGCGGGCTCGGGGAATGCGCCCAGCGCCGGGCGTCCTGCGACCGTGACGGATTAGCCGGTGTGTGAACGGGCGGGTGGAGGCCAAGCTCGTAATCGGGGGAGAAGCCACAACACGCGTGCCCACCCCCCACCGCACCCCACTCTCTTGCCAAATTGCCCCCCCTCCACTGTCCTTCCCCGGGCCGAGATGGAGGGGAAGAAGATCTTTATCACAAAAAGAACCAGTTCTGCCCCATTAGCACTGAACTCTCCTTGCATTCTTTCTAGATCTTTCTGCAGTCGACCAGAGGAGCTTACATTAACCCCCTTTTAGAGATACCGGCATTAGCTAGATTATTTATATCTGTATCCCAACCATGGGGTCACTGGTCCAGGTCAGTAGCCTCTATTCTAAAGGCTTGTTTTGTTAATTTATTTCCTACTTCCAGGTAAAAAAGAAACATACCAAGATTTTACAGCTGGGACCCTGAGTCTAGGCTGACTGGCTATCAGGCACTTTCAGAGACGGGACAGGCGTGACCCCAGTATGGTGAACACAATGTAAAGCCTCATCACGTTCCACGGGGTCTCCCCAGATCAGACTGCTCAGAAGCTGAAGGAAACATCGTGCGGGGGGGGCAGACAAATGATGATGTCACCATTCTCTTCGAGAGGACCGACCATACGATGCAACAGAAAAATGCCTCAAAACTTCAGAGGGCTTCACACCTACCTCCTGTGGGAAGGTGGAGGAGGTTCAAGCAGCTGCACCATCACTCTGTGCCCTTGCATCCCAGCGCAAAGCCCTGGCGGGCAGCTTTGGAGGCCCACAGAGTCTTATTGTGCTCCACTGAAATGTACTAATAAATCAGATCCGTTCTGGCTACGCAATTACAAAGGCACAGGTTACTCTGATGTCAGTCGGTAAGCATGTCAGCCCGATTCCCATTGCTTATCCTGCTCATGTTGGGTTAAACCAAGCAGGAATAGATGGTAATCTCTATTCCAAGCAACCACGCTACTATTGGCAGGTTTGATCTGTAAGCTTTGCGAGTCCCGCTGGAAACGTTGGCATTAAGCAAACAGATGGTGTAATTAATACCGGCACACAAATCCGACAAAAGACCCGGGAATAAACTGCGGTGGTGCTATCTCCGCTGCTAACCGCTAACCGCTAACAGCCATGCGCCAGGGCCTGCCACTGCAGCCCCGACATCCGTTACCCGTATCCCTCTTCCCGAAGACGGTGCCATGGCGATGGGCTCTGCCGTTTCTCCACGCGCACTGCGATAGCCCCGCAGCATTTCCAAAAACAGAGAAAACGGCCTCCTCGAGGTGCAGATTCCATAAGAGTTAATATTTAAGCCAAGACACCCTTACATTGTTACCTCTTTCTTTTGCTAAAATTTCACTTGAACACATTCTGGTCTGTCAAAAACATTAAAACCATCTCCTTCCATATGTATGGATGCAAATAGCTTGTTATAAAAGCCTTCAGTCTTCGTATTGTGATCTCTTGCTATCTTGCAAATTTTTTTGTCCAATTAAAGGCAATGTGCTTGACCATAAAATGGTCCTGTGCCCCCCGCCCCCATTCCATTCGTGGATTCAAATCGATTACGATGTTTTTTTATATCAACAAATAAAATTTATGTGCTTTTCTTTTTTTGTCTGTCTCTAACCGCAAATTCTTCAAGAGGCACAGTGATAATTAAATGTGTGTACAGTTTGTGCAAGCTGGGAGCAAATGTTTCGCTTTTTGAGTGATTAATAAATCTTCAGAGTGCGATCGCTTAGCATTTCCAGAAAAACATATTTTCTCCAAGCCTGTGGCATGCTTTTAAGATGAATCCCAAACTAATTATGAATAATTATGAGGAAATTCCTTAGTCCTCCCAGCTTAATTACAAGTGTAAAAACATAAATGCTGCATTAAGATTTTAATAAGCTGTATCGTATCCAGTATGCTGAGCTATGTAATTACAATCGCCAATAGCTGATCCCCATGAATACTTTCTGGATGATCGAGCTGACAGCCCAGGCCATGACAGAAGTGGTTTCGGCCAATCCTGCCCCCCAGCACGCAAAATAAAACACCCCCATACTTCCCGCAGACCAAATTTGGTTGGTGTCCGCCCGCAGACATTGTGTAAGTGTGGGGAGGTGAAATTCAGAAATACAGGCGATGATGTCGGGTCAGGGATAGAGTTGGGGGGGTGAGGGGGGTTCCGTCTGATAATTTCAGAGGCGGGTAATCTTAATATAGCTAAGTGACCATGCTTGGTTAAGTCAGACCAACTCAGAGAGTCACGTCTCCTCAGGATCTAGTGTTGAGATCTCAGCTGGTCCTCCGGCGTCTTTCAGGCACGAAACTCAGTCGACAAATAACGGCACAAAATGTGTCTTTACAAACTGCATGACTGCGTCGCCTAGAAGGCTACAGCAACACGCACGACCCATTCTCGTTTACACGACCGCCACAGGTGCCGCGGAAGACTTGTGGCCGTGTCTGTATCACACGTCGAGTCATGTAATCTGCTACGGAAGGTACCACGAGGGCTCGACCCGGCCGGGCCAAAAAATCCCGCCAGGCGTGAAGTACGTGTGACGCAGGTATAATAAGAATTACGGCATGGGAAAGGGGAGTGCGGACCCTGTCCTCATTATGCGTCTCCTTTTGTTCAAAGGCAAACACACTTTTCAACTGCCGGGTGACGCTCCGTTCCCTAGGATGTGGGGAAAGGATGTTTTATTATTTTTTTCATCCAAGCCGACGGCCCCCTGGTCCCAGGAGCACCTATGTCACCCCTCTTCACAGCGAGTCACTTTGTCGGAGTTTATTACAAAATGCAAATGAGTCAGGCCCCGAAAGCAGTGTGGCGGCTCTGAACACGCCCACACGCGAGCCCATCACCACTCCCGATTAAATATTCCATCACCGTGAATTATGAGATCAGCCGATGCCTCTGTCATGCCGTTAAATCCGAAACTCTAATTAAAATCCCACTTGTAATTACAGTGGGTTCTGTTGTTTTTTTTTTTTCTCAGCACGCATTAATCGGCTTCGCGGCGTCGCCAGGAGACTTTGTCGCCGTGGCGATGTGCGACTCAGAGCGGTGCGGGCACTCAGACAGGACGGCCCAGTCATCCTAGGTTTCAGCACGAGGACCCCGGAAGAGTGTCTGCAGCACCGCCTGCGGAGGGAGAGAACAAGAGCGAGGCTGTCCAATGGGACAGTCATTTCAAAGAGAGCTTATGTTGAGGTTTTGTTTTTTTTTTTTCCCTATCGACCCCCCTGGTGTTCCCTCTGTATTTTTCCAGAATTTTTGGAGAGGGACCCGAACAGAGCATTTCTTTGGCACAATGGATGGTTCTCAAAAGCCACTCCAGGGCCTCAGAGATGGGACGGCTTCGCCTTTATGATGGGGTCCAAACCTGCCTCACAGACCCACCTTCTCTCTTCCTCAGTTTTTCTCGACTGGTAGTTCGTCTAGACCGGGGGGGGGGCAATCTTATCCGCAAAGGGCCGCTGTGTGTGTGATTTTTCACTGCAACTTCCTAATTATATTACTAATTAGAGGACTGATTGACACCTGGGTTTGAACAGCTGACCTACAGGTTACCCCAAAAACCCGCACACACACCGGCCCTTTGCGGGTAAGACTGCCCCTCCCCCCCGGTCTAGCTAAAAAGGGACTTGGAATATTAGAACCCCGGAGCCCATAGTGGTGTGGGAATCGTAGGTAGGGGAGGAGATGCCTGTACCTCACCTCCCCCAGCCTGATGCCTCTCGCACTCTGACCCCTCAGTGGGGCTCCTGGATGCCGTGGGCAGGGCCCATCCCCGCAGTGCCACCTTTATCAGGCCTGACCCCAATGGAACACCCAGGGGCCCCCGTCTCCCTGGTGATGAAGCGAGGCCCTGGCTGTTGCCTGGCGACGGCAATAACAATGGTCCCTGGGAACACCATATGCCCTGTGCAAAGGGCAGCTTTTTCACTTAGGCGAGGAGGGGGCAAGACGATGGCATGACACCATAGTGGGTGGGGATGGGGGGGGGGGGTCTGAGAAGGGTTTGCGAGAAAGAAAGAAAAAAGCTCCCAGATTCACTTCCTGGGTTGTTCATCTCCGGCGGCAAACGTGGGGTCACAGCAACACGAGTGTCCTTCCTGTCTCTGGCAGCTACTTATTCCCTCACCCCCCCAGATACCCACCCCGGCAGGGTACACAGAGGAACACAGCATCATTTTCAGGACTAATATAGCAACATTACCGAGAAAATGACCTGATTTTAAAAACACACAAAACTCTGAAGCTCATTTCAGCTTCTGCCTCCTCCCAGAATTCATGCTCAATGCCCCTCAGTTAGTGCGAAATGTATTTACAGCACTAATGGCTCCCATGATAATACTACAATAGTGTAAATGCTTTGGTAATAAAACTGTAAATGCTGGCTTTGTCCAACCAGAAGATTTCCCTGAGTTTGCTCAAGCTGAGCTGGAGGAATGGTTGAATTTAAAAACGTAAGAGCAAGGAAGTGGTCAGCAGTCCCTGTCGGCCACAATTTTTTTTTTGTTTTGTTTTAAAAGATGAAACAAGCAAAGATGGGCAGCCCCTCTGAGAGCGTCAATCTCTGCCTCACACTCCGAAAGGGGGTTTGACTGAACAACCGGCCTTTTGGAAGTTTCAAAACCACCAAAAGCCGGTGGGGAAAACTGATGTTTTTTGCTGACATGAACATACTGCCCTCTTTTAAACATGACCACGTACCTTCAATATATATAAATATTTTTTGAGCGTGTAGCTGAAGAGGAGAAATGATAGTTGCCCACAGGCGACACACACACACACACACAGAAAAAGTGTTGCTTGTTTCCTTGGAAACCATCACAACGGAACGTCAGAAATGAGATGCATATGAGTGTTCTTGTGACTAAGGGCCAACCCTTTGTAGAGGCTTGACAGCTTGACAGACAGAATAGTGCTCAAGCAGCAATATCTCTAACCTATGAGATTCAAGGGTACTGAAGAGATCTTTCCCTGGTGATCAGCTGCCGGTCGTATATTTGAGGTTATGGTGGGGCTGGGGGGGGCGGCATTTGCAAACAGTAAGGATACACTCCAGTCTTTAGCTGTGATTCCGTTACGGTTCTCGTGTGAAAGGTCTTTGTTCGCTGCCACTGGAGCCTGTCTCCTTTCTTCTCTGTGCTTCTCTTCTCTTCTTTTAGTGACTTTCCCAACTTGAACCTCCTTTAATCCACAGAAGTTTAACCTCCTTGCACCCAAAATGGCCTTGAAGAATCCCGACCGCATGGCGACAGGACTATGTCACCTCTAGGGTGGACGATGGCTTCAGAAACAGGTGAAAATCATCCCATAAACGCTGCATTGTGAAGAGGGACACACCTGGATGCTTTCTGTGGGTTAATACTGTCCTCAGAATGTGTCGGGTCAGCTGTGATCTCCTTTGTGGAGAAGCAGGTTTCACAACCTGTCCACTGTGACAATCGCACCTCACGTTCGACTTTGATAAGCCGTCAGCTATAAAAAGAGACGCGTAGAGGTCTCTAGAGAGGGATCATGTCACCACTTTTCCCAGATTTAACACTAACCTGCATTAACATAGCCCACTGCCATGTCACTGTCCTCATCAATTATAAAAACCATCACATACTGAGTCTCTTGGGGGCTTAACACTGGCTTAGGACTTCCTGCCAGCCAGTCTCTTAGCTAGAGACCACAAGTATGCCAACTTTCCCACTTGCCCACACCTACCTGGGAACTGGATATGATCTGCTCTGCCATGCACTAACCCACCTGCCCTCACCCTCTCAGTCTCAGTTGGTCTTTCATGAGCTCTTCTCTTTGTCTGTCTGCTCTTCAAATATTTAAAATGTCTCCACGGTGGCCATGAGAGGGGAGGCCCCTGGAATGTCATTTCAAGCCTGGCTGCATTCCCGCACTAATCCCTCTTCCAACAGGGCCGATTAAGGTATCAAGTGGCAGGCTGTATAATTGTGCGTCGCCTCGCTCTGGGGGGATTAAAAGCCCACAAATTGGAGGGGTTGGGGGGGTGGACTGTGGGTGGGAGGGGGGTGCCTTAATCACAGAGAGACTGAACGCGACATCCCTCCCGTACTTCCCTTGTAGTGGAGTTGACATGGGTGTTTCCGGAACCGTTTCTCCCATCTTGCGAGGCCTGCCTCCGACCTCACACAGACCGGGGGTCCTGGCTGTGCAAGGGGAAACACGCCTGACAGATGATTGTAGCACAGGTATTCAAACCGCAAACCATGACCTATCACCGCAAGGGCAAAGGTACAGTGTGAGATATGCATGAGAACCATCTGGAACCACCACAAAGGTCACACACCATGACCGGGTCCACAGCTGCACCGGCCAACAGCCTCAACGGGTCCACAGCTACACCGGCCAACAGCCTCACCGGGTCCACAGCTACTCCGGCTAACAGCCTCACCAGGTCCACAGCTGCACCGGCCAACAGCGTCACTGGGTCCACAGCTACACCAGCCAACAGCCACACCGGGTCAACGGCTACACCGGCCAACAGCCTCACCGGGTCCACAGCTATACCGGCCAACAGCCTCACCGGGTCCACAGCTACACCGACCAACAACCTCACCGGATCCACAGCTACACCGGCCAACAGCCTCACTGGGTCCACAGCTGCACCGGCCAACAGCCTCACCGGGTCCACAGCTACACTGGCCAACAGCCTCACCGGGTCCACAGCTACACTGGCCAACAGCCTCACCGTGTCAACAGCTACACCGGCCAACAACCACAGAAAGATGTACTAGCTCTAGCTGTAGAACAAAACGCTCTAGCTGTGGATGATGCTCTCACGTCTCCAGCAGCATGTCGCCTGGCTAGCTGGTGCGGGTGACAGCTACCAGCACATCCATCATAGGTTTGGTTCAGGAGTTCAGTCAGTAGGTTGTGTGTTTGCCTTCTCTTTATTAAGCAACCCCCACCTAACAAACACATTCACACACACATAGAGAGATTTAAAAGGACAGTCACACTTATGCTAATACTGACAAACAAACAGTGACTGTTGAACAAATATTTTCCTGGTTGTTCACGCACATTTAGTAAACATGCACTGAGCATAGGGCACACCGCGAATAAGCAGAGAGGCCCACATGATGCTGTGTGAATAGGGAGCGTGTTTCCAATGCTGATATTTCATTTAAATAGTCAGCGGAAACATACGCCACAGAGAGTGCACTGGAGCGGACTTTTCCATCAACAAAGTCCTAGAGGGGGGAACCTATCATGTCTTTGAGAGAAGGACACTTTGATGTCATGAAAATCAATGCCTCCCCATCATTTTTTTCACATTAAAAACTCCAATACAAGCCCGTGCTTCCTCCAGACCCAATTACAAAGACCGGTCCCCCCCCCCCACCGAGGTCTTGGGCCAGGGGATCCTCCCGGCACAGGCCGCTCTTCCCATCCGTTCACTCCCCCCGCGCCACAGGTCGCTTTGAAATAGGCATCCTGCCGGCCATCCGCTTTGAAGTGCAAATCCAGGTGCCCTCGTGCTCACAGGGGGGTAGATGAAATGCGGCGATTTCAAAGCTCAGTGATGGGACCCCCTCAGTCCCTTTCGCTCTGCCCCCCCTCCCGTCCCTTATCTGTGCACCTGCTCACTAAC
>JAABNX020000047.1:3439777-3458561 GCA_015163995.2 Mormyrus lacerda | reverse complement strand
CCAGCTCCCCAACCCCCTCCACTTGCCGTGATGCTCGGGCAAGGAGCCCCAGAACCTAACCGCCCCCCCCACATCACCATTACCAGCATCAGAGCCCCATCATATAACACGTCACTAAGCCACAGAAACGGAGGGGCATAAGCTCGGGGCGCTCACTTAGCATGTGAGATGTCTATGATGGGAAGGTCATCAGCTCGAATCCCAGGTTCGACAGAGTGATTTTTATGCTGAGCCCTTAAGTAAAGCCCCAACCATCCAATCACTCCAGGGACAGTCTGACCTTGTTTTCTTAAAAACATACTTTTTTTTGGATAAAAGTGTCTGTTAAATAAATACAAATATAAATACAAAAACATGCGATATGAGCGACGCGGGGGGCTGAAACATATGCAGTAGTGAGTTTCTGTTTTATTCTCATGCAGGCAGATTTCCTTTCTGGCGCTGGGGCGACCTCCTGCCCGCCCCGTTCCGGGGTGAGCCAATCCCCCACGGCTGATTATCACTCCCGCTCCCAGCCAGAAGCGGCGGCTTGGCCCTCTGTGCTGAGTACGCCATGCACCCCGTCTCACCAGGGGCTGGCATAAAGATGGCCTACCTAAGGAGGCGTCTGCAGAACGGTCCCCATAGCGGGCAGAGTGAACCCACAACCCAGATCTGGGGGTGGGGGGGGGGTGGTTAAGGAACCCCCACGAATCTGCAGACCAGCCATGTACTTTACTCCTTTCTGTATTTATTCATTCCAGCATACACGGCCATATGGCCCCTGGCGACAGCATGAACCCCGTCCAGGATAACTCGCCCATAACCGTGACGCCCCCCCCCCCCCCCATGTGTGACGACGTGTGTCTGCGCCACACAACAGCCCTCCATTAGATCACTCCGTAACAGAGTTATTGCCTCCCCCATCAAATTTATGGTAAAACTGACAATTGCAAACATTTTTTACATATTTGGTCCCATTAAAATAAAACCAGCTCTTAAAAAACCAGAGGCATACATGCACACACATATACACACACACACACAGACGCACATATGCACGCACACACGGACATGCACACACACCCACAGACACACACAGATGCACACATGCACGCACACACAGACGCACACAGACACATGTGTGTATCAACACGTTACCATTCGCACGTTCTGGCCCTTTAATTAACCGAGCTGTGCAGTGTGCAGTGTGCAGTGCCACCTGGATGGACACTGGCCTGTCTCTACAATTAGGCAGCAGAGGTCAAAGGATCACCACCACCCCCGTTTACAGAACCCCCGAGTTTCATCCCACGTCAATCTGACAAGCCCCGCGGTAATACTAACGACCGCGCGGGGGTAACAATCGGAGAGGCTATCTCCCCAGGGTGAGTCTGCGCTGGATCTGATTGGGATACTTTATGAGGGCATATAGGTAGCAGGGGATGGGTTATAAAGATACTACACCCCCACCCCCCCACCCCCAAAGTTACTTCACTGGCCTATCGTGATGTAACAACCAAACGCATAAATTCCCCAAAGAGGCAGACCTTTGACCCCCCCCCCCCCATTTAAAAATGCTGTCCTGTGCCCTGACATGCGCCACAGTGACAAAACCCAGCTACCAGAAAAAACTAATAAATATCGGAAAGAAGATGCTGAATTGTTTTAACACTGACGCAAATAAAATTAAAAAGCTGACAAATCCTGTATGTAAGAGCGCCGAGACGCGGCACTCGGGCAGATAAGCGCCTGTCACATGGCCGGTTACAAAGCTCTGCTCGTCAGCCCGCTCACCGGGACCCGGCCTCATCTCCGGGAGCAGTGTGGGTCTGCAAACGCGATTTACACCCCCCCACACAAACGCGTCTTTGGCCGGGATGCGATGAAAACAGCCTCAAATGAAAATGAGGTCAAATCCAAGATTTTCCCACCATGCTTTCCTTAGGTATAATGGGGTTAGGGTTAGGGTTAGCTCATACCCAACCCGGGGGGGGGTTAGGGTTAGCTCATACCCAACCCGGGGGGGGGGCCGGGGTCAGGGTTTGGGTCCTGAGGCCCTGCATGTCCCCTGGTCAGAGTCTCAATGGCTGAGACCCTGAATACATAACCTATTAGGGGAAAAGGAATGGGCAATGAAAGAAAACAAGCACATGTAAGGGTACTGGAAGAAAGAGAGAGAGAGAGGGAGAGAGAGATGCTGGCAGGCTGTAAGGGACGAGGGAGCGGCAGGCAGCCCCAGGGCACGTCCAGACGAGCGATGACACAGTAGTGCTGGGGAGAGTCAGAGGGAAGAACGTGGCTTTGATTTTGGGCTCAGCCTTTCTCGGGAAGCCGGGAGCCGGGGGTTGGGGGGGGCATGTGCACAGCCAGCTAATGACAGTAGCCACCACATTCTCTGCACCCGGAGAGTCATTACAGAAGCTCATCTGAGGGGGTAGAGAAAGGTCAGGCCTGACCTGCATGCTCTCTGACAAGTGCAAATGGGATTGGGGGTGTGCGAGCCTCTCGTCTCCAGTCTCCCTGCACCGTTTACAAACCTTGTCAGTGTGAAAGGGGGCCGCCCGGCCCTGCCTGGGGGCTCGGAGGTGGGGGGGTAGCATTATGTCTGAGTGGCAGATCTCTCGGCGGTTGGAAGGATGTAACAATACTGAGGTATGGCTGTAAGCCATACTTTCCGAAGCGGGAGCGCATTTCCACACAGAGCGGAACAACGGATCATGCTGTCACTTCTTATTTTTTATGATGATAATAGTAAGTGATTTTCTTAGCAGAAGCACTTAGAATTACATATTACAATGCAAGGCAGAGACACTAAATACTTTTTAATCATTATTATTAAATGTACTATTGATATTAAAAATACTAAGGGTCACTGCTTTAAAAAAATGTTTTCTAATCAAAAAATTGGAGAGGGAGCGTTTCCAATTCTGCCACAAAACATTTTAAAGTGAGCGTAAGTAGAGGCGATAATAGGAACGCATATAGCAGAATTCACAAATACCAAGTAAGTGCAATCCACAGGGTATTCATAAAACGAGGTCCATTTGGCCACCGACATCTTATTTAAGTAATAATGCTTAATGAACGGGTGGCTGCGATGCGCCGGGGGCTGGCGTGGACGGTCCGTACGGACGGCTTTTGACGTGCGCAATCACCATGATGGATTACCGCCCTAATGGGGATGTCGTGGGGGCGTATTCGCTGCCTCCAAGTTTAGTGTCGCTTTCCACGCAAATAAATATATGAGTAACATTTCAGCTGACATTTATACGTGTCTGACACAGACTTATGAGGCAAAACAGAAAATAATTTATTCTGTAAAATAATTCCCGTTTCGAAAAGAATAACAAAAACATTTTAAACACAGATCTGAGTAACTTTTCAGCCCGATACCGGAATGCGTAAATGCCAAAAAACAAGTCGAGCCCCCTTAAGCTATTTTACGCCTTAAATATATGGTCAGTACACAAAAACAAAATAAAACCGACTGAAATACATTACGGAATAAAACACGGTCCATTCGTACAATGCACCGACACATCGAGATTTTCTTTAAACCGCCAGCGAAACTGAGCAAAAAGCTGTCATCCTTCATTCACTGACACGCTGAGGTTTGTCGGTATTATTCGGTGCATATTGTACAAAAAAAAAAACAATGCAGGAGGTAACAACCGTACGAAAACACAGCCGCACCGTCTCGCCATTAAAAAAAAATAAGCAGACCCTGCAACATCTGCTACTACAAGGTGCTGGAAATGAGACGGGGGGCGCATTAAATATGCACATCTTCCTTCGCTACATGCGAGTCTGACACCCCGCTTCAGCCCGTCTGCAGCTTATGTATAATTCAGACCAGCGCTGCGAACTTGAAACAAAACTATCCGCAATGTGCGCGTCTCCCTCCGCTGTGATTCTTCTTTAGAAGCAAACTGAGGTCCGCAGGCAGCCTCGCTACCGCCGCCGCCTCGGCCCGCCGCCCCTCGCTGTGCACTTTCGGGAATTCGGATAAAGACTAAAGGCTTTCTAATTCTCTCTTCTTCAGCACCTTTTTTTGGCACTTCAGGCAAAACTATTTCCCTGGCAGTAAAACTCCGAAGGTGGAGCAGCCATGTGCCTTTTGCACCTGGAGTAAATTCTTCAACGATACACATGTATATAATAATAATGACAGATAACGGGAAAATAAATATTTCATTTCCAACTTATTTTCTTGTAAAATACATGGCATACGGGGGAAAAGTTTACAGTAACGATCATAATAAATGTCTTGTTTTGTGAGTATTATAAGGTGTACACTGTCGATACCTCGGAGCGCAGGCATTTCCGTCACCAGCAGCCGGTGCTACGCACGACCCCTTTACGGCTCTACTTTTGGGGTGAAGCCCGCAGATGCAGACAAAGCACGCGGGCGCCTCGCGCGCACGGACCACGCTGGCAGGCGGCGCGTCTCGCGGCTGGCACCATGTGCCCGCGTGCATTTTTAGCAGACGCGTTAATTATGTATGTGCGTGCACATCTGCGCCTGTATTTCCGCACAGCACCTATTTATACCTGCCCCACTGTGGCAGCACGTTTCACCACTGCTATACAGGTTTTTTTTGGGGGGAGGTGGGAAGCTTAACATTGTTTTAACAGACATTTAATAGTTTCCCCCTCTTCCCTGCCTCCACCAAGCAGATACTTACAGCCTCTCTGTGTTCCTGGGAATGTTCCTGGGCACAGTCCTGATGCCCAAACCGTGGCAATCCACTGTGGTACCGCTGCAGGTGCAGAGAGCAGGGCAGGCGTCGGTGAGCCTAGCAGCCAAGGCGGCCCACGCCAGCAGCACCCAGCACCACCGGCATGCTCTGACCCCGGCCTGGCCACCGTCCCTGGGCATACTTGCCGCCAGCTACAACCTTTGCCACCCGGCTTTGGTCCTCAGTCCCACAAACCTGCTCTCCTGCCTCTACACGACTCTACCGCCACCCGTGAGCAAGGAAAAATATCGTTAAAAATCTAATGCATTAAAAAGAAGACTCGCACAGATAACTATCTAAAAATGTTTTCACAGCTTTGATAAGAATGTTTTAATTAAATGCCGAACTGCAATATGAATCTGTGTTCTTTGCTGTTTAGTTATATCCTTCTCTAATCCAAATTTGTCCCTTTTTCAGGCTCTCCTCTGCTGTCTGCCTCTCAGTGGAGATGTTCTCCTTCTCCGCTTTGGAGTTCGATCTCTCTCTCTTCCACTCCAGTGTCTCGTATGCCAGCCCATGAAAGGGGGAGCAGGGCAAGAGCAAAAAGGGAAAAAAAGAAAAAACAACACACACACACTCTCCCTCCCTCCCTCTCTCTCTCTCTCTCGCTCTCATACACACACAGCAGTAATCCATCACAAGGATCTACAAATAGCAGCTCTTCGACTCCTCCCCTCCCAAACACCCGCACCCCACCCCCTGCCCCCCCTCCCAGAACCCTGCCTGAACTCGCGCTCGCTCACCCAGGCTCACAGCAGACCAGGAAGCGGCGACTTGCATGGAGTCTCATCCGAACCCCCCCGCCCCCAACACACACCAGAGTTACCCACAGCTCCACAAAGAATCAGCTTCGTACAGTGGGGGAGTTGGGGGGGGTGTAGCTTGGGGCAGCGTCGGACAACTCGCCTGCCCCACCCCCACCCCACCTCAACCGAATGGAGTGGCAGGAAACAATCAGCTTTAATTTGGATGTGTGTGTAATTGAGGGGGGGGGGGAGAGAGCCCAGAACACACAGAGTATGACGGGAGGTGGTCAAAAAGCGCGATGAGGGGGCATTGTGGGCCAGGGCTGGCGACTGGGTGGCTGGTGGGGGGGCTTATTTACCTGCCATTTGCATGGAAGGGCAGAGGGCCAGACCCTGGAAACGGACATGCTGGTGCACCAGCTGTGAGTCAGGGACCAAGGGAGGCACAGCACTGGAGATGTGTGCTCTGGGACTCTCTCTTTGGTGTCTCCCATCAAATTCAAAAGGCATGGCCACCCCCCAAAAAACCACTACCTCCCCTCCGGGCATTCGACTGGCACTGCACTCAGCCACCTGGGGCCCGACGCACCCCTGGCACAACTGCAAACAGATTTGTCTTTAATTATCCATAATTAGCTAAGTTATTTCATCCTTTGTCGCTCGTTTCCATCTCGTGAAAATCGATGTAATTGCTTAAGGTTGTGCCTCGCACTTTGCTGGCAGAGAAAATGAATTCACAGGAAACGCAAGTCAAACATGCAGACAGCACAGTGTTAGAAATATGTCTGGCACAAGGCGATGATGAACCATGTGATGAGTGCTTGACACGTGTTAAGAGAAGGATGTACCGTGTCGCCGGTACTGGTGCAAAGCCCCCGTGGTGCCCCAGTTCAGAAGAAAGCGACAATGACTCGCTAAGTCGGTGCACCGGCCGCCTACCTGGCCTGACGAGTTGAGCGGCACTGTGGCTGTACATAGCGACAACCCTGAAGCTCAACTTTCTCACCAGACCGCATTTATTGGTTAAAAATATATATTGATGCCACAACTGGCTGCCCTCGACATAGCAGTCGGTTTGCAGGAAGGGCGACGGAGCGCAGCGCCAGACCGGCTCAGTGAATGCGGATAAGCACGCTGCCTCCGTGATGGCCAGCATCAATTTGACCAGCTTAGCAGAGCTTCGCCTAATGATTTCTGCAGTTTCGTTTTGTTCTGCTGTGCGGGTTTGGGCACTTTCTAAACGTACGAGTCACACGCATTAAAGAGCATCTGGGAAACCCTGGGAGCAAAATGTTAAATGTCAGCACGCAACAGGGATGGCCCCATAGCTTTTAAAAACAGCGCAGCGCAGCCACCAAGCCCATTACAGAAGCACGGCAGAGACCCAGAGCAGCTGGCTATCCGCCCGAGCCTGCAGCATCTTCGCAGTCATTAGCTGCACGTCTGCATTCGGCGTCCCGGGTCGCCGGCAGTACAGCGGTACCCAAAACCGGCTCTGTACTGAAGGGGACAGCGGCCCCATTTCCACGCTTCATTTCCTTTGGGCTGAAGTCTGTAGATACAATCAAGCATGAGACATTCATCATACAGAGCATCAGGCTACAGGAAGCTAGGGAACTAAACCTTTCAAACAGTTATTTACGGAAGTTAAGCAAAAGTCCGCTGCACACACACGCTTTATTTTAAATGTAATATCCTTTCGAATGATAATCTTAGTTCAGGCCAGAGATTGTAGACCAGTCCTGAGTTCCTAAGGCAGAAGGTTAATATCATACTGTCCTTGCACACTGGTGCTTCTGTTGTACCTTTGACTACAATCTTTGGTAAAACTCCGTTAGATTAATACCCTTTGGTATCTGAGGGGATCCGCGATAGAGCTGAAACTGCAACCTTCACGGAACACAGAAACATTTAAGCAAAGCATACTGTACATATAAAGCAAGACAAAAATACACAGGGACACCTTGGGACGCTCTGCGAAGTTGGTCCAGACAGGGGGCATGCGGCGATAGGGCTCCGGGAAGATGTGCCCCGATGAAATACTCTCTAGCGTACACGGACAACGCTTCACCTTCCTATATTATCCTCTATTAGTAAGGAACATAGCAGTAGGCCTAATTAGCAGAACGGACAGTGGTTTGACTCCGCCTAATCCTAACGTGGCCAACATTTTCAAAGAATGCGCATCCTGACAGTAACCAGTTAATGAACCTTAAACAATGATACCTAAAGCTATTCAGCTCCAACCTGCATGGTGAAAGTAAATGCGATACAAATGATTTTCTTTCTTTCTGAAAAAAAAAAAATCAGAGAAAATATATTTGATACATTTACCAAAAAATCTTTACATCTTATAAAGTTGCCAGTGAATAAGGGATCGGAGTAAAATACGTTGTATAGTTCTCTACATGCAAAATCAAAACCGCCAAATAACATATAGGGAATTTCCGTTTTCTTTGATACACCGTCATCTAGTGGCTGGACACTTCAACTACAACATCTATGTAGTAAACAATGTATGATAGATGGATTTTAAATTACAACACAAACAAATGGAGCAGAGTAAAAACAAAAAAAAAGTTTAATCCAAGATGAGAAAATGCTACAATGTAAATTATATCATACAAATATAAAAAGCACATGTGGACAGCTTAAGACGTCAATGTTTTTACAGCAGGTAAATACAGAAACGGAATTAATTCCAACAAGTACCTGGCAACACACGCGAGTGGTTTTACCCCGTTCATTCCTTAGACGATTACAATAACAACCAAACTTCTGCCAGTGTCTCTGTCTCTCAATGGCAACCTTTCAATAAAAATAAAATCACGCGGTGGTTTGGACAAAAGGCTAATGAGAAAAGATCTGAGGTTAAAGTTAATCACCAGTAAACTCCAAAGTGGGATCCAAACACAACCATCACCAAAACAGGTGAGTAATTAATTAAACAGGGGAAAACATTTAAAAGTCACCATAACATTTTATTCACTGTACACATCCAGCAAAAAAAAAACCAAAAAAAAAAAAACAAAAACAGGATAGAATCAGGAGTGTACAAAATCCACAGGGGGTTTAAGGTAACAGCTCATGACGTTTTGTAACAGCGAAGCACAAACACTTCCCTCTTAAAAGGATGGATACCAGTCTGGATGACTACACATGCGATCATTTAAAGTAAAACACGCTGCACTCGCCTCACAGGCTGTTGTCAGATATGTACAGCAAGGTGCCTCTTTAACACCCTGCAGTAATCAGACTTTTCTTGAATATGGGAAACAAATGAGAAAGTAGCATGGAGGAAAAAACATATTCATTACTGTAATAAAACAAGGTTTGACGGCTCCGGCTTGAAGAGCCCCACAGCTAATGGGTAACTGTAAAATCACCCTACAGCCAGAATTTATAACTTTCACAATCTTGGAGATAGTTCAAAAACCTGCTTTATGCAGATTTGGAAATTCAGCCATTGTTTACACTCTGCTGGTTTTAATAATTAATTATACCAATTACGTTTTTAAAACATATGTATATTTTCAAACCATATGTAACACACAATTCTTCCAGTAATTAACCAGAAACAAAAAAGCAAAATAGTTTTAACAGAATTATTTTTATCACAGTTAAAACACTATACACTAAACAAAAGGAAATGGACTCACAGGGGAGATTTTGAATTGAAAATATACTTTAAAATACTCCCATTGACTGTACAAGATACAAGCAGATTAGCATTTCATCCGCACTGACCTGTAAAAGGCACCCATCTGACATGCCCCACCATCGATTCAGAGAAACCATATATCACTTGCAGAACAAACTTCCATTTCATCAGCCACCAAGCTCATTAAAAAAACCTTTCTGCATATTCAGAGACTGACCTTCTCAACAATCCTCCCGCCGCCAAGACTGTTAGCCTTTGCCCTCCCAAAACATCCACGACCTCACCTAACCCGTCACACATTAAAAAATAAAATAAAATAAAAAAAGATTCTTTTGTTTTCTATAGACATTTTGAGAAACACAACCTTGAGACTCACTGGTACAAAAAAATAAAGTAAACAAAAGATGATGTCCTTGTGTGGGAAGTCTCACCATTCATTTCATAGATGCGGTCGTCCCTGGCAACATAGTCAGCTTTGCAGCCAATGGAACCACTATTTTGACCTTGAGAGCATCAGACAGCCCATACGTCACAGTATACACAATTACTCGAACAAATAAACAGCTTATGAAAATAAAATTGTTAAAAAAAAACCCAGAGAGGGGGTAGAGGCCAGACTGATGAGGTTAAACATAGAAACATTTTTAGACAGCAGACAGACGCCAGAGTAGCAGACATAATATCTATTTAAAAAATAACATCCCATAATATCAATCCCAGAGGAATTCCGGCTCATCCCAAGATAAAAGTAAACCTAGGAAAGATAAATCATGTCCATTAACTTGAAATCCAGTAAAGTCTACATATATGAAGGCTATTAAGCCACTAACATAAAAACAGTGGTACAGGAGTGAATATGCACATAATGGTGGAATGAAGCCTCCCAGATAAATATCATCACAGATTGTCAATCCCAAGCGTATGATTGGGATTAACAGACAACCACAGATGCATGTATTCAGTAAACAAACAGAAATCCATAAAAATTCATTCATAAAAAATAATTCAGTCCCTCGGGAAGAATTGGAATATACTACAGTCGTTGTGCAATAATAACATTAATATGGCTCTTTGTGAAAAAACATCCCCCCTTAGCTCCCATTTATCTGCCTAAGCATTTCCGCTTCAGGCTGCATTTGATGCATGGATGTCACATGCAGGCCCGGTCTGTGTGTCTGATCGCCTGGGCCGGTCACAACGCAGCTGAGCGAGACAGAGAACGGCCTGGGAACAGACGGGCTGGCCGCGGCGGACACGGGAACACCAGCTGGCAGGAAGTAGCTTTCTCACAGTGCGGTCACTCACAGCACCTTCAAATCACAGCGCTTACGAATCACATCAGAAACATAACATTTATTTAAAAAAAAAAAATCACCGGAGATCCAGTGTAAAAGGATCGGTGCCCCTAGACGGAGGACTCCTGTGTGGGTGTACACCCCACGCTGAGGATGGGAGATCCCTGAAAAACAGGAGAATTCAGACATAAAGCACACTGCGTCCTCTAGATAACTGCCAAACATAACCGTACCGTGAGCAATATCTGTGACGGAGAGCCAGCCTCAAAGACTTTACACTGGGGGAGGAATCAACACATAAAAGTGAAATTATTAGGCCCAGTTAAGATGCTTACACAGCGCTATATAATAATATTCATATAAATGTTGATATAAGCACCATACATGCAACATTTATATAAAAAAACACTAGAATCTCAAAGCCATTAACTTTTATTAGTGATCATGTTTCTGCTACATGTGCCGATTGTCTCTTTGCCAGCAGCATCTTGTTGGTGAGACAGTGTCCCCTAATGGAACTGATCGGCATTACCGTAGAAACAAAAGCCCAACGGGCAGCTGACATCATTGAAAGACGCCGTTAACCCCCCCCCCCCCACCGCGTCCCACAGCTGACCACCTGTGTTTAGTGCGGTACCTGGTCCCAGCAGACGACCGCCGCCTTGGGACAAACGGCATGGTTTGTCACTACTGCAGAATCATGGCCCCTCTGTGTCTAGGGAACAAGACAGTAAGAACATCAGGCGTAAAGCGCAGATTAGTAGCAAAACAAATCGAAAGGGATCATGAGAACACGCAGGGTGCACGTTCCACACGAAGCCGGAAAAGTGCGGCGGGTTCCTTACAACGTTCCGGCTGGTGTTCTCCTTCCCTTGTCCCTCGGTGGGGGCGTCTGCAGATGGGGGCGTCCCCTGGCCTCGCCTTTCTGCCGCTGCCTGGCTCCCCAGGACTCTCTTCTGCGGCACAGGACGGCGGTTTAAATGGTTACCACTGCTGATGCTTTGGTTGGTTAATTTTAGCAGAAACGTCTTTCAGTAAGACGAATATAATTAAAGGTAAAGAGCCTCCAGCTTCAGGGAAACGGCAGCAGGCCGACAGCTGAAAAGGCCATTCTACCATATTATAATTATTACCTTTTATTGTCAGTGTCTACATCTGGATCTTAAAGCCTCATTTACACGGCAGGGTATTAACGGCAATCGCTCAGGGTAGATAACTCAACCACGGAGCCCACCTTGATCAGCCCCCCGAAGGAGCGGGAGCGGGGGTGCTTCTTGCCTGTGGGGGGGGTCTGGCAGTCGTATCCTGGCGTCCCTGGTGTCGCCCCCTTCGCAAGCTAAAAATTGGTGGGCAGAGCCACAAGACAGACGATCGCTACTGGTTACCAAAGCAAAAACCTCTCCCCAGGACGCAGCTACCAAGGTGCACCCAGTCACACGTTGGCAGTGCAGGTTACAGAAGGAAACGCACAACGTTTGGGCTAACGCACTAACCCATCTCGGTCAGAGGGCCAGCACTGAAGCTCAACCAGGCTCATGATCAGCTCTGTGCAAAGAGCATGTCTCCCTGTATCAGGAGCTGGTACAGGCTGCCCCCTGCTGGTCAGAGTGGGTAAACTCGGAAGGCACCTGGCGGATGTACTTCTTCTTCTTGGCGGACTCGGGCAAGTTGTTGACGTGGCGGAACAGCTCCCTGAGTGCCTCCTCGGTGTGTGGGTTGGCCTCGGGGTCCTGGCAGAGCCGCTTTGAAGGCGTCGCGCTCGCCGAGGCAGGCAGGAGGTCCAGGTCATCCTGACATAGATGACATACATGGAAAGGGAACCACTGGGTTCCGGGCTCCGTCACCAGTCGACACGTGTGTCGTAGGATGGCGCTGAAGAAATAGCTACCTTGGACTGCGAGATCTTCGATGCCACGAGCTGCCTTCTTGCGTGCTCCCTGATGTAGGCAGGTGCCTGTAGAGATGGAGAGACTTAGGGATGAAGAGTCCTAATCCGTGAGCTCCAAGGAGCTTTCACGCATCTCCAAGCGACCCCTGCAGGCAGCTGCAGTGTTTAACACCATTAAGACTCTGTGTGTGTGTGTGTGTGTGTGTGTGTGTGGGGGGGGGGTTACTACACTGAAGTGTGGGTGTTACGCCTTTTCCTCTTCCCATTTTGTTGTCATTCCCTTATCCTTCTCTGTTTATTTTTCTGCCGATCTCCAACCCTAGACTGGCCATCGTAACAGTGGTGAACCCAGTGACTTTTTGCATGGGATCCCAGAAAAAAAAAAAAAGTATGACCCAATCAAAGGCCAATACCTGGCATGAAACACAAAAATGGCACCTTCTATTGTTATTAAACAAAAATATACGATATAAAAGTACCAGTCGAAAGTCTGGACACCTTTTAATGCCTTTGTCTCCATTTCAGCTGTTATTCACCTCAAGGCAACAAACGTAAACTTTAATATTACTATTATTAGGGTCTTTATATTGGTAAAAGCAAACGTTTTTCAGTAGGATAGTAATTCTGAGATAAGAAACACTTCTCTTGGCTGTAGCAGTATTGGATATAACTTCATTGCCTCAAGGTCTTTTACTGTAAGGTGAAACAAGTAAAATAGAGAAACATACATTAAAAGCAGGTGAGTGGAGACTCTTGACAGGTAGCATATGTACAAAAAGGAGCCTCCAGTGAATACAGTAATGCCTCCTCAACTACCAGGATCATTCACACCCCACCTCACAAAGGAGCCTCCAGTGAATACAGCAATGCCTCCTCAACTACCAGGATCATTCACACCCCACCTCACCCCACACTTGTGTACATATCTCTGTATATTTTGTACGTCTCTCTGTACATCTTTATTTCTAAAACGTTGGTCATGCATATAGACAACTGACCTTCCTGCTCTTGTTGTTCTACTTTTCTTTATATAAGAGCTCTGTAACACCTAAATTTCTCATTCGTGGGATAATAAAGGTTTATTCTATTCTATTCATGTAACGGCTAGATCACAAAGACAGAGACTGACTCTGAAGAGTTTCTGCGAGTGCTTGATGAGGAACGCCATGCCCTCGTTCAGCTTTTTGATGTCTCCTTGCAGGTCGGCCGCAGTCATCTAGAACAAAGAACGAGTTAATGAAAGCAAATTTATCCCAGGGAAAGGAAACATGCCACAGATGCCGTATAGCGGGGGTTTGCGATTGGGACTCCCGGGTGCTTTGGGAAACATTTTAATTAGCAATTAATCAGCACCTGAAAAGCCAGATGCGGTTTTATTAGTGACATAATTACTTGGGAACCACATAATAGGCGTCCCTGACAGGCAAAATTACTCGAATGCACACACCATGGCTGTAATAAAAGGCTTTGTGAACCGAGTCAGCTCAGGGGTGATTCAAGAATGTTTTAGGGTGGGGCGGAATATGAAGGGGCAACCTTATCTGCCAATGAGATGTTTTGAGTTGGTAAGTGACAGGGGAGGGGGTACTGTGAAGGCCAATCAGCTTTCAGCTGGAGGCAGTGGCCCTGTGGCCCCCGACCCTGAGTGAGTCTGATCACACGGGAGGGGCAGAAAGACACAGGCACAGAGGAATGAGGCGGGACAAAAGCAGGAAGGTTATTCCCGGAAAAACTGGGAAGGGGGGCAAGAGAGAGAGAGAGAGAGAGAAAAGAAAAACAGGACAGCGGAGAAAAGAAGAGAGAATGGAGGAGGGAAGACAAAGAGGAGAGAAAAAGAAGAGAAAAGAAAAGCAGGACAGGGGGAGTAGGAGGAGGGAGCCGCGGTGGGTCACCTACATTCTTGGGCCACATGACGTGGGGCGCAAACATGAGCGCCAGGTTGAAGGCAGACATCTTGTTGGCATCCTGCCGCCGGGCCGTCTGGTACAGCAGGTCGAGCAGCAGCTTCAGCAGGCTGCGGTTGGCAGGGGGAAGCAGCAGCAGCAGCAGCTGCAGGGCCTCGATGCGCCGCTCCTTGTCGGGGAGCGTTGTCTTGTTGCCGTGTTCGTCAAACAACATCAGGTCTGTGGGGGGTGATGGCGACTCGGCGGTTAGGGGGCTGTGGGTCTCGGCGCCGCGCCCACGCACGGCTGTCCTTGTGCCCGCTCGGCCACTCACCTGCTATCTTCAGGTGGGCGTGGTAGTGCCGGTGCGTGAGCAGAGGCTCGGGAAGCTCCCCCAGGAAACTCTTCAGCAGGCTGGCCACGTCGTTGGGGTGGTAGTCACCCGTCTCCAGGTCGACGTCCACCCCACTGTCCAGCATCTCCCGCAGGGCCTGCTGCCGGATGCTGTTACCCGGGACTCTGAAGAGGCCCTCTACATGCAAGCCTGAGCAACCCGCGGACACAGAAACCATAATGGGTTTTTTTTTTTTTTTTTTACGCGTGAAAAAACTGATACTTTTCCCTTTATCATTATTTTCTGAGATGCATTTTCAGGATGGCAGATGTATTTTGCCTGTGTGAGGCAGGTTATCTGCATAACCAAACTGACAATGAAAACATCTGCAAGTCGTTACAATGACCCGCTCATTTGGTACTGGTACATGCCCGGAAATCAGAGGAAAAGGCAAAGTACCAAGTTTTTAGTGCCAAAACTACAGCACCTGGTGTAGTTAAACTATGGAACTTAATGTTATACAAAATATGTTCATGCCTTAAACCAGTGTCTCTGTGCGTCTGTGTGCAGAAATATGCATCATACTGAACAAGAACTCCATGGGCAAAAAGTATAAGAATTTGTGCTGTTTTAATGGGAAGCAGTCAAGCCCACCTGACCAACGATACACAGAACGGCCGCGGACTAAAGACCACGCAGTGTCTGTCCGGCAGCATGTTTTACAGGCAGAGAACAATGGGAGCTCACTTCTGCTCAGGTACTCGATGAGCTGGCAGATCTGAGCGATTCCTTCCTCCGTCAACGGTGCGCCGAAGACAACTCCCTTCTCTGAAAAAGGGTAAACACACATGACAGTAATCAAAAGCACCCCGGGATTCTTAAACCACGCAAAAGACGGTGGTCATACATAACATTTATTGGCTGCAGCACGCTATACAGTTCAGTATTAAGACGTGTTTACTGCCAGAAGCCCATCTCACTGAAATTACAAAGCATAAAAGATCCTGAAATTTAACGACACACTTGGCCTCATATAACTCAAGACAGCAGCGCCAGAAAGTTGCCGCACCGACTATTTTATTATTGACCATTTATATGGTCCAAATGATGCCAACTCAACTCTATTTCATAGTCTTGTCTAATTGATTATTCAACTTCAACTGCTATTACTGGGGGAGATTTCAACACCAGTATTGATCAAGCACTGGATCGATCGAAAAAGTACCAATGAGACAAACAAACAATATATTACAGACCTCAGCCTTGGAGATACTCGGCATCTGCCAAACCTCTTAGCGAGTGAGTACACATGCTCTTCCAACGCTCACCAGTCATTCTTCAACACGCATCATTTTCTGGCAGCCAGCTCTATTGCGCCCGATGCACCCAAAGCCACATTTCAGCCAACTCATTACGGATCATGCACCAGTGGGCTTCTGCTTTATCAACAACCGCTTAAGGCCAGGCGCAACCGGACGCTGCTTCAATACACTTAATGATACTGATGTCAACACATACTTCAGAAAAGAGTGGGCATCCTTCCTGGAAATGAATGATTCTTCTAGAAATGTCATGAATATTATGAAGTAGTACCAAGTGGGAAGGAGCACTCTTAAAGCCAGAAACAAAAACTGGCTCAAAAGTAAGAATTAATAGGCTGGGCTAGCTGGAGACACGAGGAAGCATGAGTAACAGTAAACCTTCAGATTAACAAAAAAGCAAAAGAACAGCTGTCGATCTGATACAAGGCAGCTCACAGGACACGACATACGCAGCAAAAGCTGCCTAAGGACATTCCGCACCTTCAACATGGCCGACAGCCCCATCACTGCTGGGCACCATGTCCGGCAGGAAATCACCACCTAAACATGTCTGCATTTCCCAGGACTCACTGGGAGATACATCAAGTGACGGAATCAAGTGAAAACCTGCCCACTGTTTCTGCGCTAAGTGGAACATAAAGACTGACTTTCTTTGATACAATAACAAGGCTTATTAGCAGACATCCTTCATCTGATCAACATGTGCTGTCAAATAACCAACTGAAAACAACTTTAACATGAGTCGAATTCACTAAAACAGCTGTCAGCAACTGGCAGACTCCAGTCATCATTGTGACCAAAATAAAATGGAGCCCATTACACCATATGATCGAACAACCCTGGGTCAGGACATTTTTTTCCAGACACAATGAACCTTGGCTTTGTGTTTCTCATAAAATTTGACCCTGACAAAAATAGCTGGGGACCCCAGGACTAAACCCTGAAAGAGAGAGGTTGGTTCTTCTTGCAGTATCCACACTACCACCTCTATCATTAGGGAATAAAGATGGATTAAAAAGCTCTTTCATCAGGGCAACTTTCAGACGAGGAAAAAGCAGTTACTTCTATAGATATATTCTTTGGTGTTCATTTTCATTTAGTAAATATTCTCTGTTGACCTACAAGAACATTATCAATCATGTCACTAGGGTAAATGTTTCTTTAGTCCTGAACGACACCCAGCGACCTTCCCAGTGAGACAAAATGAGAAACCAGATTTTCATTATAAGCTCATTACATCACCCCCAAGTGCCGGGGGGCCGGGGGGTTCTTCGGCGAATCGCATGAGCTCCCACAGCCAACCGTTGACTGACCTTTGCGCTTCAGGAAGTTGAAGGAGCGGAAGAAGCCGCCGCCGCTAGGCAGCTTAGGGTCCACGTCCCCCAGGAGCTGTGCAAACTCTGCGCCGGGCAGGTCGATGAGCCTGGTGATGTTGCTCAGCACCAGCTCGGTGAAGCTCTCCGGGTGATTGTGGCGGAGCTTCTCCACAAAGAAATCCGGGTTGAAGATGATGGGAACGTGGCCTGGCGGGCACATCTCCTGGCTGACGACCACATTGCACAGCGTCCCTCTGGGAAATGGAACGAGGTCAGCTTTGACATCATCGTTCACCTGTTCAACTCATAAATATATCCGAAGTTATAAACAGATGTCCAAATGGGCTGCACTAGGGTGGAGCAGGGGTGTTCTAATATGAGGTGGGGGCAGTCCTCTAAATTGCCCTGGGTGGATCCCCACCACACATCCAGTACTGGGAATGCTGGTCCTTCACCTCTGTGTATCCCACTAATAGTACTGGACCTAATAGGAGGAACACATTCACTAGAATTAATTATTCTAACATTTACAAGGTCAGACTAAGAACCCGCAGACCCTCCAAAACTGGTATGAAAGCACAAAGCAACACGACAGCAGCAAGTTGAAATGAAAAGCAATTAATTTTAAGTGCATGCAGAAAACTGCTCTTCCCTAAAATATAATGACATTATTAAGAGAGCCTACGACATATTACAGGGCTCTTAGAAAAGCTGTTGACATAAATATGGAACTGTGGCATTTCTCTGCAAATATTCATAGCACACAGACACACATGGACTGTTACTTTCATGGAATACAAATTACAAACTGTAACCTAGAAATATGTAAATCAAGTATTTTGTACAGGTGCTGTTATTCAAAAAGGCTTCAATATTTATGGAGAATGTTTCTGTATAATTAGCATAGGAAATCAGCCCTATGCTGCACTAACGATCTGAAAAACCAGGATTTAGCCACCAGACCCAAAACAGCTGCATCAGTTACCAGATGACACAAAGTTCAAATTTCAGATGAACCTCTGCTCTTGTAAAACCTAAACAAAAATTGTTTTATGGAGGAATTTTAAACTTTCAGCCTTTAAACATGTAAAAGATGAAAAGCAGTATGCTATACAGTCTCCGTAGACCAGCGCAGAACATGAGATGCGGATTAATGCTTACAACTGAAGGTCCCACATTGTATATTCACCTGAGAACCGGGGGCTGCACGATCTTTGTGATTCTGTTGTCTGGACAATAATTGATTCAGCAGAGAAACCAACCAATGACTAACTGAAACAAGCAGTGCTGAAGCCATCAGGGACTGGAACTGCTTACTAATACACCAAAAGTGGTTCGGGAGAAATCCCAGAGGATGGGATCACTGCTAGCTGTCAATCACTACCCAGTGTAATCCAAAGAATGACAACAAAGACACCGATGAGAAGAAGATTAAAACAGTGACTGACAGCACAATAACAGCCACCATAGGTGTCACTGCTTCATGCATATTATCTATAGGATTAGAACAGACTCTTGGCAGAGGGTGACTTATAAAAACAGAGAGGGCAACGAATGAGGAAAAAAGTTAAGAATCTTGGTTCTTCAAGTAGTGACCCAAACACTTGGTTTAGAACAT
>JAABNX020000047.1:3409751-3420875 GCA_015163995.2 Mormyrus lacerda | reverse complement strand
TCCAACCCCAGATTAGCCTGATAGGCCTCATCTCTCCAACCCCAGATTAGCCTGATAGGCCTCATCTCTCCAGACTGTGATCCGGCTTTTGACCACGTTGGGATGTTTGTTTGTCATTTTGCAGGAAGCTAAAACTCCCCGTCAACCACAATAATGCTATGAGAATAAAGAGCAATAAAGCAAAACCACCCAAAGCAAGTGCATGTCTCTCTTCCTTCACTGATGCTCCGAAGGCTCTTCTATACTCGTCTGTTACAATGGAAAGAGATCACTGGTACCACATCAAGTATCTTTTTATTATCAAAAAAAATGTGCTTACATTACACAGTTACTCTCTTGCTCAGTCTTGTTTGTATTGTTTGTACAGCCACGAGTGTCATGAGAGTGTGGTCTGCATGGATGCCCCGTGTGGAATGGGGAATGGACCAAGCACAAATAGCTGCCAATCTTTGGTCTAACCTGTGTCTCGCTGGCACCCATTGGCCCAAATCGCAGAGCAGGGACATCCCACTCTCTCTGGTGACTGAAGTCCACAGCCGATAGCAAAATGATAGCAGAATGAATCCTGACCCTTTATTTGCAGCGCTACATTTTCCAGCTGACGTATATTTGTATGATACACATAACTTAGTTTATTTGGAAATGAAGAGTATATTTAATTAGGGTACTGAATGATGACAAGGTATAAAAACTGTCATGCAGCACTAAAAGCAGAAAATGTTAATGTTAACACATTTTACTATGTAGTGAAAACTACATCTTTATCATACTAAACATGGATAAACTTTATTATCCCTGTAGCCTCTGGGATAGAGGCTCTGGACCCCCTGCGACCCTGAATGGGACAGAAACAGAAAATGGAGGGATAGATGGAGGGATAGATGGAGGGATAGATGGATGGATATACTTTGATATATTGTATTTGTGTTTTCTTTGGACAGTAATTAATTCAGTTATCTTTGCACATCTTTCTTACAGGTTCCTCATCTGCCATTTAAGGATGTGTAGTTCAGGTAAACTGGAAATTTCAAATTGCTCACCTTTGAGGCAAGGAGCCAATGCTCATCGATCAAGAGCTCCCAGCGTAACCAGTCACTGGCAAGTGGGCAGAATCTGCCCACATCCAACAGTCAGATGTCGAAAGCATCGAGCCCTGAATACAGGTATTGTTACAAAATTAAGATGCTAAAATTAAGAATTTGTGCGGCATCATTCAGTTAGTTGGCTTATTTCATCCGAAGCAGTCTGTGGTGTCGCCTGTTTGCATAGCTGGCATCCTTCTGCTGGTACTGAGGTCGTCCATGAGAATTGGAACAGGCAAGACGACGTCCTACAGAGCTGCCACCTTCTCCTCAGTGGGCTTATCAAAGCAAATGTTGCCTCCTTGTGTCACCTGCTGTGGAAACAGCCATCGTTGGCCACAGGTGACAGCAAGCAGGCAGGAGACTGGAAGTGAAGCAGGACTGTCGTGCTGTTGCGTCTGGGTACGTCACTGTCATGTGCTGGGAATTCCATCCCAAAGCCATGGGCCTGTAGGTCCTCCCCTCTCCGGACATCCCGAAGCTCTGTGGTCCTGTCACACTCCTCTCCCTCTCTAGTCTGTCTCTGTCTTCCATTCTAACTCTCCTATTAAAGGTGTCTTATGCCGCCAAGTAAGCAACCATAAATGCTGTAAATCAGAAATGTGAGAGGATTATGGGAAAATTGGAGATTTGGTGGCTCGGACGTGTCACAGCCAGACCACCTGCAGTTCAGGGTAGGTGATCCATCCGAGGCTAAGCAGGTCTGGGAAAGCTGGGTTGCTGCTGGCAGAGGTGTTGGTGTGGCCTACAGGTTAGCCCATCCTGTAGTCTGTGTGGATCCCAGTGCCGTGACTGGGACACTGTGCTATAAAAATGGTGCCATCCTTCAGATGAGATGTAAATCTGAGGTACTGCCTGTCTGAGGTCATAAAAAAATCCTGGGCATCTTTTGAAACAATTGTCCATTGTGGCCCTTTCAAATCTGGTTTCCTGATCATCCCCATTATCTAACTGGTGAATTCTCCGCTTCCCCTTCACCCCCTTAGCTACTGTGTGGTGAGCATACTGGTGCAGAATGGCTGCCGTCGCATCATCCAGGTGGGGGTGGTTGAAGTGGGTCTCCATTGCTTCTGTAAAGTGCTTTAGGTGTCTTGAAAAGCGCTGTGTAGATGTGACGTTCATTCATTCACAGAAGGAAGGTATACCAGAATGCTTCAGTTCAATCAAGCCCCAGAATCATTTTAACTTTCTTTCTTACCACAATTTCACCCTGGGATCAATAAAGTCAATCTTAATCTCAATGTTACCACCCTGCCCAGGATGAGCGGGTATTCTCCGTCAGCTGCCAGTGTCCTTTGTCCCATACACACGGCAACTCCAGGGTCCAAATGATTTTTTTAAGGTAATGCATATACAGGGGTTCACTAGAGATTATGAACCCCGTGAAAGCATATCATATTCGGCTTTCAGCCCACACCTATATGTAATGTTCCAATTATTTTAGAATCGCCATAACCTTTTTCGGCGCCCCTGTATATTACGTAAACCCCTTTCCCTGCACCGACCTTAAATGATTCATTGGAGCTGTTTTTCTTCAGACCCCCAGCAGGTGGCGCTTTTATTTAATTTCACCGCATATTCCCTTGCAGAAACGCATTTTCAGGACACATAATAAGTATTTTCCCCAGTATTTTCGCGAAGGCAAAACATACCCAACAGGCAAAAAATGCAAACAAGGGCAGAGGGTTCATATGAAAAATAAGTTTTTTTTCCTTCCTGTTCTGCAATTTAAGCTGAATTATGCAGTTTTATTGATTAAAAACTTCTCCATAGGAATTTTTTACAGTGCCTGTTATCGACATTGGATTGCTGTCTGAGTTCATTTCCTCTCTGATGTATTTTCATCTTACTCTACCCACCTTTAGCGACCCCCCGAAAGCACTTTCAACCTCTCTTTATAAAAACGCCCCAGCGGAATCACTACAGTACACCCCACAACAAAGAACAGGCACACATTGGTGCATAGCAACAGTGATTTTTTTAATTATTATTATTGTCTTCTGTACAAAATCATACACACAGTCAAAGGCGAAGCAGCCAGTGGCGGCCAGTCAACTAGACACACAGGAAATAACGACGGTTATCAGGAGTCATTGAGACACACGGCATGCGAGAATAGACGGAGTGACCTACAGGGGCCAGAATCTACAGTCATCTAGTGTAATGCTTCCACACCCGTCCTCGGGGACCCACAGATGGTCCAGGTTTTTGCTCCCTCCCAGCTCCCTGCCAGACAGTCCACATTCTTGCAAAAAGGTGAACTGTCTGGGAGTTCCCGAGGACCAGATTGGGAAAAACTGATCTAGTGCAAGGAAGTCTTCGGTGAAAGATCTCCCTTCCCCTCCAGAAGAACAGAAGTCACCGGAATGACATCCCATCACACAATAACTATGAAGTGGTGCATGTCACCGAAGACCCCCCCACCCCTATTACTGGAAGCCCAAACGCCTCTAATAGCAACAAGACAGCCCCCCCCCCCAAATTGCCACTACCCCTTACTAGGTTTAAGTGCTTTGAAAAAAAAAGCAAGAAATGGACTAACTGGTCCATGTTCTAGGGTTTCTCAGGTTTCTAAACTCAGGTTCCACACTATGGAACCTGAACCTGACAGGAGTGGAGCGGTATTCTAACCTCCCGAGGGTCAAGCAGCACATGTGGTCATGTAGAGAAATGAGAAACACCTCACCCTGCCTCTGGCCCTCAATGTGCCATGGAAGACTTTTCACTAATTTCTGGTAGAAAGCTGCTGGTTTTGTAACCCACTCCTACTTTGAAGCCTCACTGCATTCCACTCCCAGAGATTCCATCCTCAACCTTATCCTCTATCATCTAACATCCCCAAATATGTCCCATCAGGTGTCAGTCACAGCTTAGGTATAATTCACATTCTCATGTCAAACCGGTAATCCAGCTATGCTGTGCAAACGTTGCGAGTACGTTTTGGAACGATCGGAGCCATCTAATATCTTACTCCTGCTGGCCTGATCTTCCTAATTTTATACCTGGGTAAGCTGAAGAATGGCAACACTGTGTATCCCAAACTGTTGAGTTCAATGGTTTTGGTTGTCATAGAAACAGTGTGCTGGGTGGGCAGCTGCATCGCAATGACACTAATCTTTGTTATTTTTTTGATAAAACATTTTATTACTCATGATAAAACAATGATTAGAAGATTAGACATCTCATTGATTTTATATCTAGATTGTGTTTATTTCATTATATCAATGAAAATGAAAGTAGTTTTTTGTTATATCAATTATTTACCACACAGCCACACAAGAGGTATTTTCTTACAAATACAGCTTGAGCCATTGTTGTTATGAAGGAAGGTTAGATTGTTTGCATAATGAGCTCACTTCTCAACATGAAATCATTGAAAGAAAATCTGATCACTGTCAGGACTGCTGAGAAACGTATGGATCCAAAACATGCCAGCAAGTAATAAGGACAGTTCTGGGAAGACAACAAACTCAGTCGCTTACGACTGCTACTGGCAGAGTCCATCAGAAGAGGTCTACGAGCAAGTGCCCCTCTTGTGGATGATAATTTCTGCCAAGCTGTGAGCAGCCAATCGGAAAGCGATTCATCACTTGCGTTAAGAGACGGCGGGTATCTCGGCAGCTCAGCAGGCGTCTGCAGAGCGGGAAAATGTCTGTTTCACACGTCAGTATTTCACCGACGCCCAATGGCTGCAGCTTCTCCCGCCACCGGCTGGTGTGACCGTCCGGCATAAGACACTGTTGATCAGTGTCGCCTCTTTTTGGGAACATGCTGCGAGAGTGCCTGCCTAAAATAAACTGTGCTACAGCCAAATGCTGGGCCGAGCTGTGGACCAAAGGCATCGGCCATGGACATGTAGACGGAGAACGACTCCTACCATTGAAGTAAGGAATGCGATGCAGATTGGGGGCCGCCAGCTATGTCTCGTCATGTATACGCACTCGCAAGGCTGTGTGGTGTAACTCACATCAATTAACCTCCATTCATTTCTCAAATGAACAAAGATTGTAAGACAATTCAATTATTCGATGAATACTTTTCTAATTTATATAGCGTCCTTCAGGTTCACTTTTCCCCCATCCCTTCAGTCGGATATTTTAGACACATGCCCTGTCTGGCTCTGAAACATCCTCTGACGAGCCGGCAGCTTTGTTTTCGCTCTACGGGTCACTTGGTCCCATTTGGGAAACCTGGAGGCGACAAGTAAAGGGGCGACTTCCATTGGCCTTCAGCAAAATGGCCGCCGTTGATGGCTATCACCCAACTCTATTCATAACTCTAAGCTCAAAATAAAATCCAGAGTCTTCCTCAACGCCATCTTTGATCTAGGCACAGCAAAAACCCTGCCTGCTCATATGTGACCATAAGACACTGAATGGGACATTGGCCATTTTAGCTGATAACTGATACCTACAACATGTATAGGGACACATGGGGAGCACAGGCTAATAGATCCAGCACAGGTTGCAGTCTTCAGTAAATGAAAGCCCTGACATGGGCAATGCCGCCTGTGTGCAAAAGCAGGACCAACAACACACACCCTAAAATTAACATGATCACAGGTCGTAACATTTACAGAATGGACAAAGCTCTTCTTGACACGAACTGTGAAAGCCAGTCATTTCCACAGCTGAGACATTCACTCCGGTAGGGGACCCTCAGCAGAGCGGCTGCCTCGCTATTGTCAATCTTCCATGTCTTGCAGATCCTTCCGGCTGTCTACTCTGGACCTTGATGTCTTGCAGATCCTTCCGGCTGTCTACTCTGGACCTCGATGTCTTGCAGATCCTTCCGGCTGTCTATTCTGGACCTCGATGTCTTGCAGATCCTTCCGGCTGTCTACTCTGGACCTCGATGTCTTGCAGATCCTTCCGGCTGTCTACTCTGGACCTCAACGTCTTGCAGATCTGTCTGGCTGACTACTCTGGACCTCAGTGGCTTGCAGATCTGTCCAGCTGTCCACTCTGGACCTCAACGTCTTGCAGATCTGTCCGGCTGTCTGGCCCGGACCTCGACATCTCACAGATCTATTAATTTTGACGCTTGATGGATGTGTATACCCAAGGGCCCTTATTCGTCCTAAAAGCCATTCTCTGGTCATATACCACAACGTTTCTTATGCTTTAGAGGAGCACATATAGAATATGAACTCAGTTAACCCTAAACAACAGTTAAAGTTATATTATGCAGGAGACTGAGTGTGAATGTCTTGGAAGACATTCCTATGGGTTGTGTCATATCTAACTATCACCGGGGTGGGCGTTGCTAAGTGATCATGTAACCGCTCACTCATACTTTACCGTGCTAGATCAATCGACTGATTGCATGGGTGAACAATAGGCTGGGAACGGCCATCGAGACAAAAAGTGACGAAGGCGTCTACATGACAGCGGGGCACATCACGATGATGTGAAAAAGGAAAAAGAACAATGGACTTGCTGCTCAAGATGGCCGCTGGTTTTTCCGGATTATTCCGATGGAATGTCAGGATCAGCTCAGCCATGACTACAGTAAGACCTTAACCCTTCCACGACCCCCAAACCCCTCAAGCTTTGTGCGAGTCACCTGACCTCCAAAGGGCAAGGAGGCTGCCGGGAACGTAACGAGGATGACTGTGAAGCTGGCTCCGAAAACCTCTTCCTGCCAGATTTTCTGCATTTGGGGGATCATGTGACGAACCGGAATGACGAACCGGAATGACAAAGGCTGCTATCCTCAGCGAGGTCGGAAGGACTGGGGCCGGGGGCTTAGGCGTTTCGGCAAGGCTGATAAGTAATGATGGGGCTGGGGGGGGCAGAGTTTGGTCTAACACGGGCCAGGAAGGAGCCCGGACGGCATGCACTGAAAAGCTCTCCCCAGCCGACGTCCTGTCTCCATGGAAACGCCTTAGATGACGTTGTCGAAGAGCTGCATGGACTGCATGATGTTTTCATCCTGAGGAGCAGCGGGGGGGCAAATATGGACACGCAGGTCAGCTGGTAAACAGACCACACTTTGGGTACAAAATTGAAAAAGGTTAGAATGTTTAAGGTTTGCTGTCGATAGTAATGCGAGCTGAATTCTATCTGTATTAATTTTCCCCAGCAAGCCTCATGAGAACATCTCATTGCGATTTAACCATTCCTGTTGTGGCATTGAGAGCCTATCACAGGATTGCTGCTAAGATACAGGTGCTCCGGCACCCCCTGCTGGAGATTCTCTGCAAGGGTAGCAGCATGTGACATCACACAATGAAGAGCATACTGCAGTTTGTGCAAGAAAATGGCCACCTACTTACACCCCTGTTTGGATCAGCGGACCCTGCCTATGGGGGACCATAGTTACAGGAGATGGGGTGACCTATACCTGTCTACCCTTCAGTCTTTCTGACTGTGCGACTGCACTCCAGCTGCATCATGCAGTAATGTGAGCTGATATCGTTCCCGGTCCATCAAATTCAAGTCACTTACTGTACATCCATTTAAATTCTTTTATGATCTCCTCTGTTTCACTCACGGGAATCTGCATTTTACATCTATCGGGTAACAAGATGAACGCGATGTAAACACCAACTCTGCTGACCTTTTGGCACGACTCGATGAACTCGTCGATGGTCACCACCCCATCATTGTTACGGTCCATTTTCTGGCAGAACAGAAACATATCAACGGGTCACCAAATTTTGCAGAAAGCACAAAATATGTCCCTGCAATGACTTGGTATACCATCCAGGGTGCATCTATTCTGCCTGTGCTGCCCTCCCCCAAAGCCTGTATAGGCAATAGGTCAGAAGGTCGATGTATGTATGGATGCATGGATAGATAGTGAGGTGGGTCCAGAAAGTAAAAATCCAGACCAAGATTTAGTTTCAACTACCAGTTGAGTACTCTATGACTCTGACTCACACAAACATATCCATACTAGGTCCTGTTAAAACGTCATTGTTTATCAGGTGTGCAAGGGAAAATCTTTAGGTTCAAAATGTAAAAATCCAGACCATGATTCTGTTTCAACCAACCAGTTGAGTATAAAGAGTCACAGAGTACTGAAGTGGTTGGTTGAAACAAAACCTTGGTCTGGAATTTTACTTTCTGAACTATCCCCCTCTGGATGGATGGATAAAGGTTTTCCTTCACATACCCCTGATAAACAATGACATTTGAACAGGACCTGGTACTCGATGGCTGTGTTTGTGAGTGTTGTAGGAAGGGTTACAGAACTTAAGAGAAAAGAGACTATGAGCCAAAGAGTCATTCTCAAACCCTGAGAAAGGTACCTAAGCTAAACCGCTTCAGTAAGTATGTTGGCATATAAATGGCTTGTCAATCTCGCTTTGAAGGGGTCATGAGTTTTAGTTGGAGGTTGAGTAGGAACAGTGATGTCACCTGGAAGAAGTTTTCCACGTGCTCCTTGGGGGCATTGTCCTGCATGCATGGATAAGTCCACTTGCCCATCATGTCATAGATGGACTTCATGATGTCCAGCATCTCCTGGGAGACAGGCAGACACATTTTACCTGAAGATCCTGAGTGTTTGAAGGTCAAAGAGAAAACAAACCACCACATCTATGCTTCTTATCTCCAACACTTGTCCTGTTTTGGAATTATGTTCAAGAAACCACCAAAACTGTCATATTTCAGACATGGGTATACAAAAAATGCGTGGTAGATGTTCCAACTCTCTGAACAGTTCTGGGTGGGAGGATAAAGCGATTAAATGCTGAGTAAATTCCAACAGCAGCAGTGTGGTGCTTCTCTTCACCTCTTTGGTAATACAACCGTCCTTGTTGAGGTCGTACAGGTTGAAGGCCCAGTTCAGCCGGTCATTAATGGAGCCCCTGAGGATGATGGACAGGCCCATGACAAAGTCCTGTGGCAGAAATTTGAGGACAGGTTTAGTTTTTCTTTTTTTCTTTTTTCTTTTTGAAACATAGCATACCCTGGAAATGAAGTTCCATCACGTTGTGTTTTCTGTCTGACGGTATAACTTCAGGCGGGTTGCCCTAACATTGAAGATAAAGTCCCAACAACAAGCTCAGTGCATTGGACTTTTGTTCTTGCTTTAGCGTATTTAAATTTAGCATATTAAGAACCAATCCAAATATTCCTTTCGACAGGAAAACTGCATGCCTCAAGACTCGGCAGAAAGAAAGACGAACTCGAGCTCACCTCAAAGCTGACAGAGCCATTCTTGTTAGTGTCAAATGCTTCGAAAAGGAAGTGTGCATATGTGCTGGAATCTGGGAAAGAAATGGCTCATCTGCATAAAATATGTTACATTTGGACGAATCATCGATTGATGATACACACTGAATAATCAAACCTCTCAGAGTATTTAAGGTGCCATTGTCCAAAGCACCGCTGTCTAATACCATGAAGAACAGCCTGTTCCTCTGGTAGCAACTGACATTTTATTTGCAAGAACTGAAATTGCTGAAATTATTTGGAAGAGCTGAAATTGAGAGCAGTGTTTGCAAGTTACTATCCCTGCTGAAAAGATTCTCACAAGAAATATATTAAATTGTTTTCTTAAATATTTTACAAGCAAAAAGGCAGACTGTGATACTTTAAGCTACCTTCAAGAAAAACATATTGTAAATCAGCAAAATGATGTTAAAATAAGTTGAATTCAATTGATTTTTAGTAGCTCTTTGCAGATGTGCATAGTTCAGGTCGAGAGAGTAAAAGTGCAGACCAGGATTTTGTTTCAACCAACCAGTTGAGTTTCTGTGACTGTGGCTCTTTATGCTCAACTGGTGGGTTGAAACAAAATCTTGGTCTGGACTTTTACTATCTGGACCTCAATCATCCACCTCTGGCTCCACCCACCTCTAGACTGTGTTTAACAGACACTCACCTCCCTGGGGGAAAAACTGTGAGTAGATGAGCTTAAATGCCTCCTCGTTGACGACTCCACTGGGGCACTCCTGTAATGGGCCAGGAAACACGGTTTTAATGGTGAACAGGGTTTTAACCGCCCCACACCCACCCAATGCCCATCAAGTGCATCATGTGACCATCCATCATCTAGATCAGTACTTGCTAGCAGTAAAGCAGATGCAGCGAGGTCCTCACAGACGTATCATTCATGGCACAAAAAAGTCACAATCACAAAATGACAAAAGTCTTATTATGTGGTTTACCCCCAGGATAGGATGCCAGGGCAGTGCAGGGCACATGCACGCCTGTTCCCATTAGCTTAGCTAAGCATGTTTTAGGATTGTGGGAGGAAGTTGGCATTTCTGTGAGATACGCGGAGAACATGCAACATCCACACAGAGCGGGGAGGGATTCGAACCCACATCCCTGCAGGTGTGAGCCAACACTATCCACAATATCAACACTGCTCTCACTCTCCTTCAGTGCGAAATATCTTATGTAACAACAGGAAACCAGCTCCAGGACTAATAAGTGAGGCTGAGTGGGGAGGGGTTGTTTGCCCCACCCCCACCCAGAGAACCCTAAAAAAAGAACTTTCTACTTTTAAACCTGTTCCATGCATCCTATCTCAGTTTGTCCCTAATACCAAGCTAATATTAAAGTGTGGGCTGTGGGGCCCAAACATGCCTCTATCTGAATATACCATCTCCCTGGGCAGCATGCAATGTACAAACAGGTTTTTTGTCACCTATCGGTTGCCATATGGTACTGAAAATATGCCACCTTGAAAACAGTTTCTGAAGACCAACGTCATCCGACAAAATCAAGATCCCCACATGCCAGGATTCTATCTTTCCAGCCTCATGCAGCAGCTTATGCACCCAGGCAATGGCAGACAGAACACAGACTAATCTATATAATCGATTAGTTTTTATGAGCATAGCGGTTATAGGGGTGGCATGGATCACGGAGACACATTAGCCTTTCTGGCCTATCACGGAATCAGCTTTACATCAGAAACTAGACTCAAAAATGCAGACTGCAGCTTCTTGCAAACAAGCAGTTCGAAAGCATTTTCGTGGGAGAAAGCGGGCGCACTGCGTGCCCGGTCATGTGACCATCATCACATTATGTGACCATCATCAGGTCATGTGACCATCATCACATTATGTGACCATCATCAG
>JAABNX020000047.1:3389625-3401795 GCA_015163995.2 Mormyrus lacerda | reverse complement strand
AAGTAGCCCCCCCCCCCCCCCAAGGAACTTTACCTTCCACTACTCCAGCTCCCCCGACGGGCTCGAAAAGACCAAACTGCTCCAGAACCTTGACGAAGAGCCCCATGACCACCAGGACGGCTACGATCTCCAGGCCATCCAGGTCCATGCTGAGGCTGCCGCTCTGAACACACTACATGTCCTTCGTCACCGACCACGACAGCCTCCGCCCGCCGTTTGCCGTAAAAGATCCCCTCGTCGGCAAGCGTCGTCAGGCAGGGGTTCATTCCCCCTTCCCCGCTGGCTGCCCTCACCCCCCCCACCCCCGTTAATTCCAGCTGTAGCCCCTCTCTTTATGCCTCAATAAACCCGGTCCAGTTTCTCCAAACCTGTGGGATGAGCCGGGATCCACATCCAAGGATGCCGGTAGTTAAGGATTCTGGGGGACCCCTGTCTGTCCTGCCGGTAGGAAGCTTCAGAGCGCTTTGTCAAAGCCTGGGGGATGGCGAGGCCCCCCCCCCACCGCCTCGCAGAGGGGCTGGGGAAGCAGGGGGAGTCTCCTAACGCTGTGACGGCCAGCGTGAGTCTGTTACTGCCAAAGTATCAGCGAGGGAGGCGGGAAAATAGGGAGAAAGCAAAACGAGAGAGAGTGAGCCGTTCTCGCCCATTCCAGTGACACTACCTATACTGATTTGCCTAACGCTGTTACCTAGGTAACGGGGCGGCGGATACCTAGAGGTTCCAGCGACGGTTTAAGAACGAGCCCGGCGTTTGATGCCTGCCCTTTTTCTCACACTATATGCTAAGAAAAGACGACTTTGTTCAGTTTTAGCAGTTGCACAATCACAGCCAGCCAGCATTATGCTTCTACCTGTTCTGTGAAATGAAATGAATCCTTATCTACCATTTGCACAAGCATGAGAACAGATAGACTGGAATGAGCTCTTCTGCATATCCCATCATGCTCTCCTCTTTTTAAAGGCACACACAGATATAGAGGTAAGAGCGAGGCAGGGTCAGGCTGTTCTTCCAGCACCCCTGAAGCATTTTTCGGGCGATCATGGACCTTAAGGGCCCAGCTCCAATGTGATTCTTCTGCCAAGCATGGGACTCGAGGCCTAAAAACCAATGGGCCACACAGCAGCCCCCTGTGGTTACTTATATGGAATGCTTTTAAATCTCCAGCCCAGGGTCTCATGGAGACGTCAAAAATCAGAGCATCTCCCTCCCCTGCTGCGCATATTACAAATCACCACTGGTATTTCATAGCTCATCGAGACATTTCGCCATTTACATTCTCTCTGTTCTAATTAACCGTATCAATCACTTTGAGTTAATTTATGATCAAACAATCACATTTGGGCATCACCAAGTTGTCCATCTGCGACATTATTGGTGGTTTTTGCATTGTTTACAACAGTGGCAGTCCTCTGGTGCATGAGGCCAACGAAGCTCTGCGTTTGCAGAAATATTTACCACGGTGCCCGCTGGGGTTTTCTGTTCAGGCTTTGTCCCTGACACTTTGGCAGTGTGCGTACAACCGCTCATTACGCCGATGTGTCACTCCGGATTGTTCCGGATTGATATGAGGGAGAGGAATGAGTGAGGAAGCAAAGAAGGGAGAGGAATGGGGGGCGAAAGCGCCGGACTCCAGTAGCATTTATCTGGCTTGCGGCCCCTGGCAGACCTTTGACAGGACGATACGCCTGCAGGCTATTTCCAGCCGTTTCACTTGAAAGTGTTTGCATGGTTGATTAACCCGGAGCGAGTGAGCTCATTAAAAAAAGGCCCTTCATTTCCAGAAAGTTCCAGCACCACACATACATGCACACGTCCCACAGCGCTATTCCACGGCAGATTATGCCATCGCAGTCCGCTTCCCGATCCAGCAAGGCAGAATTATCGATTTCATGCCCACAGAACATGCGCGTGGACACATCCGCTCATATCTGCACGTGTGCGTCGGGCCTACTCACAGTACGACTGCAGCTAAGCCTCCCTCCCTGAGAGTCACCGGACCTGCTGCTTCACACCTACCTGTGGTTTAATAACTGTCATGGCAACCAAAAGACAGGAGGCATCGCTCTCGAAAATCCATGACACACCTGTTTCTTTAAGAGTAGGTTTAAAGGGGCACCTTCCACGTATCAATGGACTCTAGTTTAGAATGGAGAACTCGCTGTGATTCAGCTGGTCTGCCGGAAAAAAAAGGTGAATAAAAAAATAACTGCTGCAAACAGTAAGAAGACGGATAGAGCAGAAAAAGCATCGATAATCTGTTATTCTGCGTGTCGGCCTTAAATTTTCAATGACAGGGACAGGCGACAGGGAGCAGCGCCAGCGTATTCGCCCGCCGCCGTCGCTGCCGCGCAGGTCTGAAGCAGCCATCTGTGAGTCAGACACAGAAGCACCACCGACAGACAGCCGCCGCAAAAATACATTGGAATTTATTTTTAATTTCAGCACGTAGCTGAGGCTCCGCCCCCCTTCATCGCACACTCCCCAACTCCCGCGTGTCAAGCTCCAATGTTTTGTTTGTGTCATTCGTCAGAAAGAGATCTGTTTGTTATTTGTCGCAATTACACCATCCTTAGTAATATCGAGTCGAACATTTGTTGCCCCGTTGCATTCTGGGATTAGTGTGTCCAAGGGGAGGCCCAGTAGCCATCCAAAGTCAACAGGGTAACAAAGTGAAGGATATGTGAAAAATGGGAGCATTATACTGCAGAAAAATACAGGCCGTATCAAACGGTGGCATTTTGGAATCCAATAAGAGGTGCTACAATTAACTGGGGGAAAGAGTGCATTTCTATAAATGGCCACCCGTCAAGCTAAAATTAACCACAAATCAGAGAACTAATATCCGAGTCAAAAGAATCAACAGTGCTTAACATGAGCGGAAACAGCATACCGGGCAATGAGGAATACCTGTCTTTCCCGTAACGAGGAAGATACGATAACAGCTGAAATGTCTAAATGTGATTGTCTGGTGTCCAAAGGGAGGCAGCTTTGATTAACATCAGCATCATGGACGTGGAGGAAATCGGGATGAAGATACGCGAGTTGAATCCACATACAGGCTTCCAGATACATGCGGGCTTTACGAAGCCTAAAGCCATCAGAGCACAGATCCAAATTACCAGGAATCTGATCCTGTCCCTGCACCCCCCAGGACAGTTTTGCCAATCAACATTTTTGTTTTTATTCTTACCCCTGAAAGAAAACAAACAGCAGGATAGAGGCAGGATTGAATGTATCTGTTTGGCGTTGGGGGGGGGGTCCGATATGAGCCGGGTGGAGTGGAGTGGGCTCCAGTGCGTGGTAATCAGAGATTATCTGCCACCTTGTGACACTCTATACCCCGTCTGCGAGGCCTCCTGCCATTACTGATGCATTTGTGGCCCCTTCCCATCATGCCTGGGAGTAACGATGTCCCAGAGAGGGGAACCGATCGCTATCCCAAATGTGTGTATATAACCTCCCTCCACCGCCCTTTGCCATGTTCCATCAAATTATAACACATTTAAAACAATGACTTTTACTGGATTTGAATAGATCTTTCTGGAATTCAGCCCCATGGAAAAAAACACAAGGTGCTCAGATAAACCTAAACCAGAGAGCTGTCTTGCCATCGACGAGGCTCATGAGAAGCAGCCTTTGACCTCCTGATTCCAAGAGAACACAGTGCGGTGGGTGGTGGCTGAGGTGAGAGGGGGTTGAACCTCTCTGTGTTTCACCGTCCAGAGGATCCCAGACTCCCTGGAAACGGGCTGTCACCGAGCGGGGGCAGCGCTGGCTGCGGACTCCGCTCTTGACATCTAATTAAGCCAGCCACTGTCGTCGGGTTGTCCCCGAGGCTGGAGACGGGAGCCAGGTGAAGCGTATGAAGCACAGATCCCTCCTGGTAGCTTCTGGCTTCCACGAGACCGGGCCCAAACGAAGCTGAGTCTCACGCAATATGGAGAGCTGGTGTAACAAGCAGGCACCCGCTGACTTATAAAACACACACGAGAGAATATCACTGGGAAAACCAGGGGTTCCACGGGAACACAGATTCAGGCAGCAGACAGGGAGCAGGAAGAGGCACCTCATCACCGTGCCCTATCGTTTAATCATGGGGTACCAAAGAGGCCGAACGTTATGTAAGCCCTTGTTTTTGCGACAGTCAGGTCCGGCTGGCAGCACCCACACAAATAACACAGGACCTATTACGGTACGGACAAGGCAGCCTGGTTGGCAGGCTGGCCAAACAAGATCTTGCCAACTTTCTCCATGGCACATTGTCCCTGCGTGGTCACCAGCCTGGAGAAGTGTACAATATAAGGAAAGGCCTAAGGAATCAGTCATCACAGCTCTTTTTAAAAAAATCTCACAGGGCCTTTTCCTGAATGCAGAACTAGCCTCAGATGGCAACCATGGCGAGATTTGGGGATGAGATCGTCATGCGGATCACAGGCTACAGGAAGTCAAAAATATTTAATGAACAGAAACGAGTACCAGGAAGTACCTGGAAAATGTGAGCATCTCAGATCCATACATCATCACCTCCTCAACCTACAGCCATAAGGAGATAAGTATCCGTAGGGCGAGGCATTATCTCTGTCTCATCAACCGCAAGCTCCACCCCCCCACTGGTTCACACCAGTTATCCTTCTGATGATGGATTCTGCTTGGGAGTGTGGAGAGCCTGATGACTTTGAAGACGCGAAGATAACGGCATTACAGTCCACTCACCACAGCCTCACCAGTCACCAATCCATACATTCCGGGACCATCCTATACTTCTAATTATTGTGAAACAAATCTAATTAATCCCTTTTAGCCAGTGCTATACTTTCACTCTTATCAGTATTACACTCAATTCCCAATCGACCCCACCCACCTCACAGTTCTCGCCAGTGCCCTTCTCAAGCCCCTATCGATCCTTCTAAATTGCTTTTTCACGCTGACTGACAGCCAATAAGGTAACATTTCTGCCTTCCGTAACTTTTGATGTGCCTGCTGAAATGTGCAAGTCTCCGGTGGCGGACGTCAACACGACTTGCCATGTGGGTCGCTTTTTCATTTTTCAGATTCCCCCTTAGGTCCTGGCATGTGGTTTCCGGAAAGCACGTTAAGTCTGAGAAATCATCTGCCAGTTATGTTGTGGACCAACAGCTGCCCCTACACTAGGACCAATGTATATGAATGTCACTTCAGAAAAATGCTAACGCTGAATCACCCCTCCAACCCGAGAGATCTGTACTTGGAATATGCATCAGTTGAGCATTTCCTTGAAGCTGTTGTACAATAATAGATATTGGCCTCCTGTCGCACTGCATACAGACCTAAGCTCCCTCCATGCTAGCTTGACAAAGGCTGTGGTATGCAACTGTAGGTGCGATATCCAACTGTAATTAAACTCATCCAAGGGTGGCTACCTAAAATCTAGCCCCACCCCTTCATTTGCATATATCAAGCAGCACGGAGAGCTGCGACCCTTAGAGCCAGGACGTCCTGGCAGTGGTGCCAGTAATTAATCTCGACACTAGGAAGGTACCTTCTGGGCTCTGAATAATAAGGATTAGTTTAAAAAAAAAATTGGCGCACTGGGAGAGTCCAAAAGGAAGCACAATGTACTCAAAAAGGTCATAGATAGGGCAGGGCCCAAAACCAGTCCACTGTGTTTACAACTGACAGTAATGGCTACTTTTTTATTCCTACCTACTTTCACCTGTGTTGTGTTCAGAAAGAGAATATGAATATGAATCACAAGACAGACACTCTTCTTTATTTCAAACAAGGATAACAGTTGTTAAACATAGGATGCTTGTCACTGATAGTACTGTTGATGAAAATTCATGCTCAGTACAAACCTGAATGGTCTGGCTGGCAGATGTCAAAATGATGCAAATTAAAAATAGTTTTAAACGGGCAAATTTTGTTTGTTCAGCACTAATTTATCTACGTTCAAGTATACAAAAGCGACACCCATGCATGAACTTAGGCTAAACAGAAGTTGACCATCAGTTTTTAAATTGTAGATGTGCTCTGAAAAAAACTTATCGTAAAATCACAAGGTATTTTTTTTAAAACAACGCCTTGATTATCTCAGCTCACTATACCAGTAAAACAGCTTAGAGGGACGCTGGTATTTGGCACAATGACTAGTAGACTTCAAGTTGAATATAAAAGGTAGGATAATTTGCTAAGGACTAGCATTAAAAGACCAGCACATAAGTCTAGAAAGCAACAAAGGCAACCATCACTCTGTCATGCTCGATAGTGAATGTTTGTCAGCTCAATGAGGACCTCTGCTGGACAATCACTGAGCATTTTGGCACATCCATGCAGTTGGATGCTTCAAACAAATGGACCAAACTATAGTCCACTCCCTCTTTCACCTGCGGTTTAAATTAGTGCATGTTAGTGGTTGGCAGGAGTCCTTATCCATAAGTAAATGGGCCGGCGAGGAGGCTTCTGACTGGAAGGGTGAAGCAGCATTAACTATACACTTTACATTTATTTAGCTGAGACTTTTGTTGAGCTGAGGATCGGTGCAGTTGCCGTAGTTGGGAGTCAAAGGCTTTTGCTCAATGGCTTAATAGTGACATCACGTTGCCAGCCTCAGGATTTGAACCGGCAACCATCTGATTGTTTTGTAAAGCAAAGAGCACAAAACTAATCAGCAGTCATCATGCATGAGCAGAAAGGCTTCAACAACTTGCAAAGCACAGACCATGAAAATATGAGTTACATCTGGCAGTAAACTGTATGTCAAGGACAATATCCTGCGGAACACTAATGGGTGTCTATAAGTCCGACATCAGAGCTCCTTTAGTGTATTTTGCAGAACGCAATAATGTATGCAAATCACAGGCTAGAGGTCTCTGGGGATTCACACGATACTATTTGGAGGAAATCCTCAGACCACCCAGCACCATCGATCCCTGCCATCCTTCTGCACCTTTATAAACATCCCACTCAAAATCCGTCTTTGAGTCGCCCTCTTTTGGTGGGAGGACTTACCAGCATTCCAGGATTCAACCGCATGCCAAGTCAACAGAAGTCTTTTCTGAGCCTTAAAATAAATAATGAATAACACGGCCATGATGACAAGCTCAATGCCAAGCCTGAGTCAATGTCCTCGACCTGACACCTGTAATCCATTGTGGGGATCCTGCCTTTCTACAGCTCAAAAAGTGACCTCCTCATAGGGGAGTGGGAGGGGTCAGCCTTGGCAGAGGATGACTGCTTGGCTGGCTGCCTTGGCGCTGTGAAACACAAATGTCCATTGGGAAGTTGTCTCATCGGGATGGCATAACTTGTGGTAATGCCTGGAACCGGACCAGGCTGCTTCATAATGCCCCCCCCCCCCACAGAAAGAGCCTCATAAACAATGACACATACACAGCTACATTCTCCCTTCCTAATGCACACAGAGAAATAGGTTAGGAGAGGGTGCTGTGCCAAGTCAGCCACAAGGTGGCAGTGGCGTCCTTCTTTAAATACACTTGTCTCTGCTTTATCATTCACCTCAGGTGGTGAAGATTAGATTATTAGTTCATTTAGAACTAATAAAAATGCAGTATTTAAGAACTTCTGTCATGATCTCAAAAGTTCATTCTTTCCCCTGCCTGACTAAAATAGAAACACTCTGTCTGGCTGGAGACTATTTTTGCCATCTACTGAAGAAAAGGTTGCTATTTACGTCCCGTGCTGCGCTTCAGCGATATAATCAAAAGACCCCAGCATCAGAAACGATCAAAGCCATGCTTTTTACCTCCAGCTGGAAACAGACGCTTCTGCATCAACGGGTACAGTGCAACAATACTACACAAAGTAAGACAGAATGAGTGCAGAATAAATCTGTTGACTTGAGTGCAGAATCAGATATCAAGGCAATATACTTCACTCATTATGCATTGATCTTGCATTTGCATTGATCTCACCTGAACAAGAATATGTACTTGTAGAATGTTTCAGGTTATAGGTTCATTGTATCCCTACCACTCAGCCCTTCACAGGGGCTCCCCCATAATGGGCCATACCATTGGACCTTTCAGGAGGCTCCTCCAAAGTGGACCATACCATTGGGCCTTTCAGGGGGGCTCCCCCACAGTAGGACATGCCATTGTGCCCTTCATGGAGATTCTCCATTCTCCTATTGTGTCTTTATCATTGTGCCCTTTAGGGAGGTTCAGAGAGCCCTATCACTGTGGCCTTCCTGGCAGTCTTACCCACAGTGGGTCATACCATTGTGCCCTTCAGTGAGGCTCACCCACAGTGGGCCATACCATTGTGCCCTTCAGGGAGGTTCTCCCATAGTGTCCTTATCATTGTGCCCTTGCCCTTGATGTTGGCTTTCCCATAGTGAGCGCTATCATTGGACCCTTCAGAGAGGTTCTTACCATAGTTTTCCTGCCATTGTGACCTTTATGGAGATTTTCCTATAATGTTTTTTATCATTGTACCCTTCAGGGAGTCTTACCCATAATCAGCCCCATCACTGAGCTTTTCAGGGAGGTTCTCCTACTATTGTGGCCTTCAGGGGGGCCTATCTGCTCTGAGCTGTACCAACTGTGTCCTTGGGGGGGGGGGGCATCATCTACAGTGAGCCCTGCTACTGTGCCCCTCAGGGAGGTTCTTAATCTGAATTGGTTCTGTAAAACAATCAACTGTATAATCAACAGGATAAATTATAAAAACCTGAATTACAAGATGTGTGCGCCACTTTGGATAAACAGCAGAATGGTAGCAGAAAGCTACCCCCATGAGGTGAGAGTACACTTGGGCTTGAACCACACTCCACTGGGGCCACCGTTAGGCTCAATCGCAGATGCCTTTTAATGAGCAATTAGCAGAGGAAACACTTGACTGCAGCACATGCTTCATTAAGGGAAACCAAGGAACCGGGCGTTTTTCTTACTAATTATCTCCATTTTATGCAACAAAGCGTCTGTGTGGATATTGTTCATTCAGGGCCCCCGGGTATTTGTCATTACACAGCATGCATAGGCAAGATTAGCACCATCCATTACGTCTGTGGGCTGAGGCTGTACAGCAGATTTTAGAGATGCATCAGGTCGCTGTTAAAAAGCTCAGTTAAGACCCGGCATCTCGCCGTCATGGTTAATCTGGCACTCTCGGAAAATAAAAACAACAGCCGCAACAGCGATTTGTTGGCCGTCGGAGGAATTCGATGCACCCGGGACGGCGGCCCCAGCAGATACTTGACTCTCAGCTGGAACCTCACGATGATTCACGAGCCAAAGGATAAGTGATATTTTCCACATGTAAGGACACTTCATGATGACTCATCACGAAAAAGAAACACCGAGGGCTCTCGGGACGCCAGCGGAGGTGCCCTCAGCCTGCGGGCCTCCCCGACTTGAGAAGAAGGGACGTTGATGACCTAAGCGAGACGGACACTCAAACCCGGACGGCTTTCAGGATGATGCCCAGGTGGGCTCGCTGTGGATTTTTAACCAACCCTCCCTCTACTCACACAAGTAAATACAAAACAATACTGTTGTCTCCTTCAAGAACCTTCTGGAAAGACAATAAGATATCATTCGCAAAACAGTCACGCAGTGTCAGAGGTGACGTGTGCTTGTTCTAGACCCCCGTGACTTGGTCCATGTCGACCGCCTGATGGGTTCATTAACCATTTCTGAACTCTGCTGCTGTAGCCTCTTATAATTTACACTCAATAGCTGTTTATCACAGTAAGACTGCATATGGGTTGGATGTAAACGGTACAGAAAAATTATTCCTGACAGGGAGCACAGCTGCATTAATGAATGGCTTCACCCCCCCTTCCCACCCCCACCGCCACCCCCGGTCCAGGGAAAGTATCTGTGCTTCTTTTCATACTTCAGTTGCACTCTCTCCGGGAACGCTTTGTTTACACACGCTGGCGTGAGAAAACCACGGGGAGTGTGAGGCATCGGCCGAATCACCGCAGTCGGTGCTGAATGGCGCCCCCCGGTGAGACCACATGCCTGCTGCGAACCGGCGATAAAATTAGTTTTCGGAGACTGCCTGGTGAGACTGCAGTGGGCACCGAGTCTGCGAATGCGCCAGTCTGTGTGAAAGAGCTTTTCAATCTGAGATCCAAGAAGAGGTAAACACACATGGCCAGGTTACACACTTAAACGCACAGGGCCGGGTTACGCACTTAAACACACACGGCCAGGTTACACACTTAAACGCACAGGGCCGGGTTACGCACTTAAACGCACAGGGCCGGGTTATGCACTTAAACGGCGATGCCAGATTTCGGCATGCGCACCGTCACTGCGCCGAGAGGAGATGACATCAGAAACACGTTTCCCCTCTGCTGAGAGTGGGGCTGATTTCACGCCTGCGTTTTCCTGACATGGTGTAGGCGTACGCTCCAGCGACCAGCGCTGGCTATTCTCGGGCTGGTGTGGTGCATTTTGGGATGACATCAGAACCACAGGAGGAACTAGAGAGAGTATGTTTTTTTTTCCGATGCTCTATGTAGGTCACAGGTAGCGACTCTGAGGTCACTGCGTCCTTGCTACTACCCCACCCTCCCCCACCCCCATCATGCTCGAGTGGCTTTGTAGAAGCGACCGGCTGCTCCCAGCGGGACAAGATTTCAGTTGTGCGGGGGGGGGGGGGGTGTATGTATGTCTGTTTGTGTGTCTTGAAGGGAGAAGCAAAGAGGAAGAGCCACTTCTAAGTACTGTGCTAAAATACCTGATATATTGAAGGACACTTTCATCACTCCCTTTTACTAATGACCCCGAGCAGCTCAAGGTCACCGCCCTCCATCTCCTCCGCCCCAAAGGCGCTAGCTGCCTTGAGCAAAAATACACCATTACCAATCCATTACAGCAAAACCGAGAATTAGCTCCTCTCCATCGCATGACATGTCACATGACTTGTCACATGATACCAGGCTAGCCATTTGGTATTAAAGGCAAGAAATGACTTCCACCCATTTGTTGTAAACAGACATAAGGAGTCTGGCTGCCCATCTGTAGGCTAATCACCTTCGTCTTAATGCGTATGAGGCAGGAACTGGGCAGATCTGCACTCTGGACTGGGGCTGGAGGAAGCAGCAAGGCTGGACTAGGTGGATCACAATCTTCTACATCTGTCGACCTACACATGACGGGTCGCGATCTGCTAAGGCATCCAAACACATTTGCACACAGGTGACGACCCAAAAGCAGAGTCTGCTCTTCGCAGAAAGGTCTGCAGTCCTGCAGATACTCATCAGCACCAACTCAAGAAAGATGGTAAAAATCAATAATCAAAGCAGTGCTGATTCCTCCGGGTAACAGCAAGACAAAGGGGGTATTGTGGAGGGTCTCCACACAGGCGCGTGATGCCGTCTCAGACAGAAATCAGGTGTCAAGCAGCAGCCGGATGTGACCTAAGAGAGACCAAACCCCTATGAATAACACTCCTAAGAGTGCATCAGTGTTTTACTGGGTTATCAAAGGTAGTGCATAGCAATTATGCCCCAGTAAACTGAAACCAGGTCAGTCTGCAGGTGACAAACACGTTTCTTTCTTTGGAGGCAAGTGGTACATTTTTTTTAAGAACCGATAAATACATAAATCAATTGTTTGGTTCAGTCTCTGTATTTTTAATTTATATTTCATCCTCCTGCAGCAGTAATGATGAATTGCGCTGGGATTCAAATACTTTAATTTAACGTTCTTTAACATCCCCCCCTCCCCCCACCACCACCACCTTTCATCTGAAGATCTGAGGTTCCTCATGATCGGGCCCAAGCTCTCTGGGTCTACAAAGAAATCTGTGCAGAGTGAGATCCGTCACCTTGGAAAGGCACCAGGTCCTGGACGACACTTCTGCTGAGCATACAGGCAGCTCCAAGGGCATGGGGGGTGGGGAGCATCATTTAGCTGCCTGCTTGACCCAGCTTGGTGGGGGCATCACTCTCTAGGTCTCCCAGTGGGCATATGGGTACTCAGTGTCTCTCTGGCATCAAGAGGAATTGGCTGACAGAAGAATCGCAACTTTAAGGCGATTCCCACCAAAAAAAAAGTTCTTTTTGTTCCATTCCATTTTCTCAGACATCCAAAGTAAACAGTGTATTATGTCAGCTGTACCTCTGGGTTTCTGGGCAAAGTCTCACCAGCTTAAGTCAACAAGTGACATTTGTGTCAGAAGTGTGTGAAGAGGAGAGCTTATGTGCCACTCGAGTCGTC
>JAABNX020000047.1:3372149-3384599 GCA_015163995.2 Mormyrus lacerda | reverse complement strand
CCCCCCCCCCCAAAAAAAAAAAAAAAAAAAAAAAAAAATCATGTTCCTTGGCTACTTGTCACAAAAAGGGCCAGTAAGGCAGCAGCCCCGCAGGAGAAAGCCACATACAGGGAGCATCTCCATGGCAACAGCAGCAGGTGTAAACAAAAAAAAAATAAATTAAATAAAAACAGAATATTCTTATCGCGACGAGATGAAAACCCCGTCCGGACAGCTGTGGACGGCCCCGAGGCCCCCCCTCATTTTTACCTGAGCCGCCCACGTGCAGAGCCCAAATTATTCATCAAGGTCATTTATACTGCCCTTCCGCCCCAGCTGCCAGAGAAACAGCCTCTCTTTTCTTCCCTGAAATGGGAAGCGTGAGAAGAGGCGCCCGGAGCGAGTCCTTCCGAAAACCGCGGAAGAGGAGCTGCTTCGATTCCTCTTAACAGTGACCAGAGAAAATATTCATTCAACATCTGGAATTGTAATTATTTGAGAAGCTTTACCAAATAAACCTGTAACAGGCAGCTTAAGGTTAACATTAGATTAAAATACAGTAACAGTAATAATGCTTCCCTAAGATGTGTAAGGAGAAGCACGATCAGCACTCCAGGCATCCGGCCGGCTCTTTCTCACCATGCACCTCTGGTTAACGCCGTTTAACCTGGTTATTTAGAAGTGCCCAAGATTAACCTCATTTAATTGGGCCATCTTGGCTGATTAGCTGGAAAACGTGGCTTCTACCATCTTTACCCAGAGTGTCGGCCCAAACTCGCCAATCTAGGTGGACGGGGGTAAAACACGAAGAGTAACAAAGGAGGGTGGGGGGGTGGGTGGGATAGGGGGCTGAATGTCTGCAGACCTTTCCTCCATCTCTGAGCCTGGGGGGGGACCGTGCTCCGGTCACATCCTGGGGAGGAGACTGAAGGCCAGCCGGACATGAGATCCATCACATGGGGGGGCAACGGAGCACCGAGATACAGGCTCTCAGAGACGGAGGTCACAGGTCGCCAGAGCTGTACCTCTGCCACAGATACAGAGACGGCTTCCCGGCCGCGTGACCCACCTTCTCCCCCCCCCATCAGTGCTGACCTACTTAGCGGTCAGGTGACAGTCCCTGGAAGACTGACGCTCGTCCACACACCTGCTGAGAATGACTCTGCTTCCACCTCCTGCGATCACCTGCTAAAACTGTGCTGGTCACTGCCATTAGCCCCCCACCAGTACTCTAACACTTTCTGAGAGGGGGGAAGCACAAAAAATAACCACAGCGACCCCATGGCATCCCGGGGGGGGCGAGAAGCGCAACTCTACATTACTCAATAAAGGAAACTAAATTCTCGAGCTGAGCATGAAAAGCCCACCTGGTATGAGGAAGAGGAAGAGGAAGAGGAGGAGGAGCACAAAGCGAAGTGCCCCAAAGTCAGCGTCCGCCAGCAGAGGGAGGACGGTAGCCTTCCTTGTTGTCACAGCAGCACCGGCATGACCGGGGCTCCATCTCGCGAACCCAGGACAGCGTGGCGACCTCTGCAGTGAGGAGCCAATAACCAAAGGACCACCCTCCCCCCCGGTCCCACGGCCCCCTACCTTGGGTAAGCGTGCCGGTGAGCAGGCGGTAGACATAGCGCCCCACTCTGCTGAGGCGCGTGCGGCAGCGCTTTCTGCACTGGCTCATAGCGCTCGCGGCGGCGGGTTTGCGGGAGGGGGGGACGCAATCTCCGGCGTGCGACGACTCCGGATCCTCCTGCCGCTGTGCTGCTCCCGTGCTGCGCTCACACACACGCACGCACACAGGAACACGCGCGCAGAAGCATGCGCCGCACACGCACACACACACGCGGCTTTGCTCGCGCCCGCCCTTCTCCCACTCGGCTCCACCTGTGGGGCGTTCCGCTCGACGGAGAGAGGCGGGGCTCCCCCCTCCCCCCACGAGTGACGTACGGCCCCCACCCCCCTAACGTACACCCTGGAGGAGAACTGTCATCACACATTCTCAGAGTGAAAAAATCTTAATAAAAAAATTGTTAAACTCCAGACTGAAGCACCATAACGATCATGCTAACCGTGAAATATTTCTCATACTTCCCAAAACGATATTTTTTTTATGTATTGGGACAGACAGACAGCTAGGGAGGCACTTAATGTCCTCCTCCACCTCCCGCTCCTCCACCAGCGATGTGGGGAGGCCAGAGAGCTGTCGCCCTGCATGTCGAGAGCTGCAAAGAGAGAGAGAATCAGAGAAGCTGGCAGAGCACTGAGGCTCCGCTTCCCGCCCGGCAGGGTGATGCCTGGTTTGCAGTGAGGTCACGGTGGGGTCACGGTGGCTTCACCCTCGAGTCGTATCCAGTCAGGAGTGGAATCCTGCCCGGGTGCAGGCAAAGGGGCTTGTTATGCTCTCTCTCAAAGACACGTGCTGTGAGACTGACTCAACCAATGCTCCCCCTACCCAGAATGCTCTGGTTCAGTAGCGGGTACAACAGAGAGCATTTCCTAAGTCCCACCACTCTGGCGAAGGCTGACCCCGCATGACCTTGCAGGACGCCTGGAGCAGATGCATCCTCCTTCATCTGTTCACCTTCCCGATTTCCCTCCCTCCTTCCCTCTCTCGTGTCTGTTCTCGCCCCTATTTTTTCCGAGGCCAGATTTCACTTTCAAAGCGCCTGGGCTGCTGTGAATTAGAGGTGATTACAGTCGCCCCGGCAACCGCGGACTCGGCACTGCATGCCCAGCCAATCCCTGGCTGGCTGCAAAGCCCAGTATCATTAAGCGCAGTCTGATGCTGTGGCGCTAAAGGACAGCCTGACGGTACGATTCTGGAGGGGCACAGCGGCGGAGGGGCACAGCGGCGGAGATCTGAAGGTGCCAGCAAGGACAAATCCCAAAGGCTGCAATGCAGCCGGAACCATCGGTCCTAAGTCGGTGCACTGCCCTCCCAAGATCCAAAGGGACTTTCATTAAGTGGATTTGTACATTGGCATTGGCCTCACTAAGCTGAAAATAGATGGCTAGATTGATGGATGGATGGATGGATGGATGGATGGATGGATGGATGGAGGAAAGGATGGTTTGATTTTTCAAATCAAATCTTGAGGCTCAGAGACCGTTCACATTGAATCTCTCACTATAAGCTGATTTTTGCAATTTTTCCTAATTTATTAACCCATAGCCTTCCTACACATTCTGTCCGCTACTACAGGAGCTCTCACACATGCTGACTATTGAAATATCTGCAACAGTATTTGCCATAAAATTAAGCACAGATTAAGAAAAATTGACAGCACTGGATCACAGTGAACTGCAGAAGCCGCAGACTTCGGGTGTGAACTGAAACACAGATGTATCCCAACAGCGTGACCCACCTACAAACGTTAGAGGTATTTTAAAGGACTGGGACAGAATACTAACAGGCTTTTACCCGAAAATATAGTGCACAAATCACATGTAAATATTAATTAAGGCCAAACAGGGGCCAATGTACTGGTAAAATCCATCTGTATCTACACCTGTGACTTGACTCTTGGTAGGATAGTCTATATGTGGTCATATAGATGAGTCAAACTAGGACTAAGACCACCAGCAGGGGGAGCCATCTGTTGTGCGTGTGGAGCAGCAGGATATGTGGCTGTGCACTTGGGCATGAACAGTGCCAGCCAGACTGGGCTCAGTGTCAGTGCACTGTCCATTATGCGAGCGCCGGTAAGGTCATGGACTCAAATCCCAGAAAGAACATGGCTGCTGTACCGTGCTGATGAAATGCGCCCGGAAAAAATGCTAAAAACAGGAGGCGAACGACTAAACCTGCAACAATTCCCTCTCCAAGAGATGTCTAAACAGTTAATAAACAGCCAGTAAAATAAACAGCAGACTAGCTGAATATTCACTTATTCATGCAGTGAAAGGTCAGTTTTCCGTTTCACCTACGACTCCTCGTTTGAAAATTCTGCACGTGGTCCTTCTTGATCGAAACGCTACTGTACCATCACCCTACATGCCTCTTTTCAGAAACTCACTGTCACTCCCGGCGATGATGTCATCACCAAATCGTGTGGTGGCGCACGAGTTGCCACGGTTACGGGACCTCTGGCTAAGACACAGCTGGGCTGCCTCGACGTCAGAACATTTCTCTGGGGGTAAGATAAACAGAACACTACTAATTACAAAGGTATTACCGCAGGACAGTACCGACTTACTGGGGTTTAACGCAGCGCAGATCCGATCGGCACAGAAGTAGCGAGGATCTAAGACTAATGGGGGAATATAAATTAAACATTTGTTTAAAAAAATACAACAATGGTGTGATTGAGGCTTATTGGCACAAAAATGGTGCAATAAAAGAAACTGGGAAGCTGGTGAGAAGATGGCACATAATGCAAGTGGCTGCAGGGTACTGTGAAATTATTTGCACAGCACTAACCTCCAGTCCCCACGGGCACCGTGTGTCTGTGTGTGTGTGTCTGTGTTATGTATACAGTACATTGTGGGGACCAAATTCCCCTGTTATTTTGACATTGTGGGGACCATGTTTTTAGTCCCCCAAGGGACAAGTCAGTTTTATCACAATGTGAATGCAACCAAAAATCTAAAAATACCAAAAGTCTCGTGTTTTGTTTGGTTACTTATGGTTAAGGTTAGGGCTGGGTAGGAGTTACAGTCGTCATTTTGGCATTACGCTTTTCCCTAGAGAAATGAATGGAGAGTCCCCACAAAGATATGAACACAAATGTGTGTGTGTGGCATTCTGTCATCATTCTGTGGAACACGCCGTAACTGAGTCTGTACTGCCCAGTCAAACTGAAGCACACAGAGTCAGCGGGAAACAATTAATGATTTATATCTAAAGATAAGCCAGTCTGCCCCCACCTGCTAAAATCCGTGACAATGTACTGTGTCGGGTGTTTAACCCGGTCTTTCTGTAACCCATGGCAGGTGGGTATACATTCATTCTGTTATACCCTGTGTCAGATTTAAAGCTCTATTTTATTGTTAAGCCAGAGAGGAGATTTAAACTTCCGCTCTGTTATAATCCTGCAGCAAGTATTAATACTGCTATCCTACCGTAACCTGTAACCCACAGCAGGTGTTTCAGATCAGTCGATGCCCGATAAGTAGGTAAACACCGTGAACACAGCATAATTAGCCGCATTGACCCTCACAGGCTTTGGTGATCGCATTTACCCGTGGATCAATGCCTGATGACGAGGGCAGACAGCGAAAGCTGATAAGCGGGCATGCAGTGAAGCACAATAAGATAGGGCAGGTCACATGACTTGTGACCAGAAGGTTCCGCCCAAATGGAATACAGCTTGTTGCTAAACCGTTACGTAAGACATAAGCATCCCAGAGGGACACAGACTGTCTGGCCCATTCAGACACTCTAGGGTGAGCAATTGCATCACAAAGCATGCATACCTGCTAGCTTGGGCTATGACAATGACTCACAGTTCAACTACAATCACAATGTCTGTAGATCAGTAAAGCAAAGGTGCTGTCCCAGACTGAAATACGTCGCCTCAGGGCTCAAAACTGCCTCAAAAATTCGGCCACAGCATAAGAAAATAGCCGGCTGTCTCTGTCAGTCTTCTGCGGGATTGCGCGCTTATCCGTTACTGAGACGCTGCTGCCATCTAACGCATAAAAGCAGCCACTGCAACCCGGCGTCTTCGAAAAAAGCGCACGAAAAGACGGAGATTATACAAGAAATCACGAGTCTTTTTGGTCGAATCTTAAACTATTGCTCCACTTCCGACATATACCGTTGGACATTGTCTCATCCATGTGGTGCTCACTTTATGCTTTATAAAATAGCATTAAGCGTATTTTCATTTTTAGGTAGTTTAAATGATAAGTTGCCTCATTTGTATGTGCATTGCTTGCTTCTGCTAAATAAAGACAAACGTAAATGTAAACGAATGTAATATCTGCCATGCTGACACATAGATGTGTGTACATCACATCTATCGGTGGATAAAGTGTATGTGGGCCGTGAGCGAAGAATCACTCAGAGAATCGTTGCGATCACGAACGAAGATATTCGTTCACAAAAGGTACTGTTTATAAACGAAAGCTGGCTAATGAGCGGCTTCGTTTGTCGGGGCCCCTTCACATTTTTCTGGTCGCACCATTTCTTTCACTGATAACACCCATAGGGGTGTGTCTGTAGCTGCTGTGAGGCAGGCAATACGGTTTATGTGTTAAGCACGAATGTCACTCGTGTCCTGTCTCCATTTCTGCCGGCGTTTTTCATTTCACTTACATTCTTGACGCTTTTATTCATTGCAGAGAGCACGGAATTGTAAGCGAAAATGGAAATTGTCCGTGCAGAGCATCAGCGCCTCCTCTCAGGCAATCGGGATCCCACAGGGTCCGGCACGTTTTTATTAATCTGTCAGATCCTGCACATCATAAAGTACTCTCTACGTCTGTGGCTATAACACAGGGGAACGAAGCGAAATGGGAGTTTTGGAGCTTAAATAATAAGTGCATAATCTGACTTGTCTTCTGTCTGTGCTTATTTTCAGTGCATGTTGTGTTTGGCAGCATATAGACTAGAGGCGAACGATAGAAACACAGCAGATTTCGACATATTTTCTGCTCGAAGATCTCAAACGAAGATGTATGTTGTATGTTTCAAAATCCAGTATCAAAAAACCAGCATCAACAATCTTAATTTTTTTAATTAATTTCTAAGCCTGCAAACGACACTACTGTTCATATGTACAGTGTACCACAAGTAAAATATACCTTTAGAATTGCGTATTTGTTTGTTGCTACTCCGTAATTAAATTACTAAGAGGACTGACTGGCTGAAGAGTCCTCACACCTGGGTTTGAACAGCTGACCTAAAGGTTAACCCAAGAACCTGCATACACACTGGCCCTGTGCGGACGAGACTGGCCACCCCTGCGTTGAAGCATCTTCACACAACTGTTACATGCCGTATTTTGGACAGCAGGGGGCGCGCGTCCATTCCGATAAATTTGGCCTTTGGTAACTGATGTGTCGGAAAGTGATTACTCCTCCCTGCCAGAAACGTTGTATCGTTACTGTTAATTAAACGTGATATGGCTCATTTTTTAGATAATAAATAATTTGGTTATTACATTCCACCGTCTTCAACTATGCCTCATGAATGTAATTTTGGATAAAGGGGATTGCTGTTGAATATCTCTAGCTGAAAATGACCCTAAAAGTTGAATTACGAACAATATTCCCCATAATGTGCTTCATGAAATTTTAAAATCCATCAAAAGCTTTCACTACGTTTCAGAGTACATAACGAACGCCAACGGAAGGAGCCATTCTGATCCAGTAGATGGCGCTGTTGAACCACCGCGTGAAATTATTTTCGGCCCGCCTCCCTGAAGGAGAATACTTCTCAGCGTTTAATGTGCTCATTACACAGTTCACTTGCTATTGCTCTATATCTTTTAATGATACGACCACAGTGGGTGCTTCCTCCTGGCAATACAGACTAACGGCGCGCTAATGTGCACCTGCCGCAAAACTTATAACGGCCCAAACAAGCGGACGCACCGGCGCCGCGGTCATTCAACTGAGGCTCAGGTTTCAATGGGGTCGTGCTCCACCTTTTAATTTCACACTCATAACTGCTCTGAGTTACGACTGTAAAGCGCACCACTTCACCCACAGCCATTACTCCAGGCTGTATTTTACACTGATAAAGACAGCTGCTGCTCTTATTGTCTTCATCGTGTTGTTTCTATTTGTTTTTCTTCCCCCCCCCCCTCTTTTTCCTGAACTGTGAGAAACCATTAGCCACCAGAGGTGTCTTTGAGTGGAAGAGACGCACCGCTGGTGATGACTGCCATTCCCACCGCTTGGGCTACAGTCTCTCCCATAAACACCACCCGCCGCACCGGCATAAACGCGTGGGTCGAAAATGCGGGACCCCAGAGCACCAATCTATAATCCACTTGAGCCCCTTATTCAAAAAGCATATATAGTGAGGTATATGAAAGCAGTGAGCAATGGCGGACATCTAGCTATCAAAAGCACCGCGTCATACTCTCTTACCTAAATGCCAGCAGCCCTTTTAATCCATCAGTCAAAATTTACTGCACACCCCCCTCTGTGGAAGGCAGTCTAGGTTGCAGTGGGTTGTATGCAGCCATAAAAGGGCTGGGGTGGGTGTTGGGTTGGGATCTGAGACATTCTGTACAATAGGAGGTGGAATTAAGCTACATGTGCAGTTTATTTTCTTTGTGTAAAAGCTGCTCCAAACGTTTCACCCCCCCCCCCCCCATCACAAATTAACGCTGTAGTTTGTGTCCCCCCTGGCGGGCAGAGGAACCACACAGAATGCTGGCTTTTGCTCAACTCATCTGGTGACGCCCACTGCAGCCAAGCAGCCAATTACGGTGCTTCTTTCATGTCACACCTTCAGCAGCCAGTGGCACATTTCCCAAGAGCGCAGTCGCTAACTACGTTAGCAGCTTACATAGTTGGAACCATGCAGCTGAATGGATCTAGCCATGTATGTCGCTAACTATGCTTTTGGGAATCGCCCCTGAGAATTGGATACCTGCAAGGCCAGTGCTACCATGGCCGCACGCTGTGGCTGCACTTTCCTGTCCAAACATGAAGCTACATAAATGGTAAACCGATCACTGACTTACATAACAAGCCGCAAATACCAGTGTCTGATAAGCTGTGGGTCGACGCAGGAAAGCATGTCTCTCCTATGAGACCCCGTGAGAAACGCAGCCAGCCAAAGCCGAACAAGGCATCCGGGGAGGGGCGGTCTCTCCTGCCCCCTGACGCGGGCACCCATCAAACAGGCGAGAAATACATATACATATTTTTGATCATTCTGAGTTTTTAATCAAAAGTAGTACAAGACTAAACAACAGGCATACTGAGCAACTGTATTTGATATTTCTGCAGTGATTGACATCCCACTCAAAACACTGTGACATTAAAAGAGATATTATGCAGCGTGTACACAACTTTGACTAAATAAGTTCTCCAGCCAGCTAATTGTCATCCCTGCAGCTAGTGCTCGTGACATCATGGCTGCCAGTTGGACTGCAATTCCGGCATCCTCTCTGACATTGGGAAGGAGCTTGGACTCGCATGTGCAGCGGGCGTGCGTGTGGTTGCCTCGGTTACGGGGGAATGACAGCGTGACAGTGTGACCTGGGTATAGATGGAGACGTGCTGCCAGGAGTTGGGGAGGAATGGGCAGGACAGAAACCCACAGGGGGGGCGACACCCACGGCCCAGCTGCTGCGGTTCGGGCTGGACAGCACAGCCGGCCGGGAGAGAAGGTGTATCCCCTCTGTCCCTAAGAACTGAGGCACCCCTGCAGCTGCACATGTGCACACACAGGTTGGGCAGCAGGGGGCGCCCTTCATCTCGGCAAAACTGAGGCATCTCCACAGAGGGAGGCAAGCAGAGAAGACATGAGAGACGATAAGCAGAGAGATGAGGATTGAGACAATGTGGGAGACAGAGATGTGGAAATTACACCTACAGACCAAAAGGTCAGTTAGAGATCCCCCGAACACGGACATCAAGATGGCGTCCAAGTTCCCCCTCTGGTTTCCCGAGATCTGTACCGCTGGCTCTGTCTCCAAAACCTTCTGATAGACTGATCTCCTGCCAAGGACATATAATAAAAGAGACTATTGATCCCAGCGAAAGAGGCGACGTCTCCCATCGCTGATCCGTCACAGCATCCTCACACAAAATCCCCAAACTCCCCCACAGCCTTTCTTTGATGTTTATCTCTGCCCACTCGTCCACCGGGTCCTCAGCGAGCCCTGCTTGTAAGCCCCGATCTGGGCTGCTTTTCAGAGGGGCAGGCTGTTTTGTGCGGAGGAACCGGCGGCGGCCCGGTCCACATAATTCCTCACCGTCTGAAATCCCGTGGGCTGCGGATGTTTGGATCTCCTCCATCAAGTTGGTTTGTTCAAAAAACATGGAGCCAATGATTATTCTTTGGAAGACGAACCCCAGTCCTGCAAATCCACAGGTCCCAGCAGGATCTGCCAGTGGGATAAGTGGCCCTCCCCCCTGGACAGATTTGGAAGCAATTAGACCAAGCCCAACAGAACACGTCCTACATCGTCAGAAGCTTTTGACTCTATCAATCAGAGACTCAACAATGGGGACGGGATCTACAAGCAGCTGAGCACAAAAACAAAGCAGATGCTCCTCTGTGACATCATCACTGACTGGCACGCAAGCGACGGCACACAGAGATCACACAAAACACAGAAGCAGAGGTGCACCAGATGTTGGGGGGCTGGGGGGGGCGTTACCCTGATTATTGGTATGACACTCAAAGTCTGCTGCTTAACAGCATTTGGTAAAGCGGAGAACGTGAACATTCATGTCGTCAGTCTCCGGGTTCGCCCACGGGGAAGAAGTGTTTGTACCTCAATGTAAACGGGCACTCGGCAAATGTTTAAATCCATAAAAATAAAAGTTTATATTCAGCACCGGAATTATAGTGTTTCCATGCCAACGACAAAATCACAGTACTGGAAAGATCTCCTTATTGCCCCTTTACATCAAGAGAACCCACCCAGCCGCGCACGGCACATGGAGAACACGCCTTCCTGTGAGCCATGTGAAATCCTCCCCCCCACCTGGAGAAGCTCAGCGTGCCTCCAAGTGGGGGAGGCCTCAGAGGATCGAGAGCATGAAAAGCACACAGCACCGTGAAGCAAAAATAATAAACGAGACGCGAGCAACCAAACCCCCCCCACCAACCCACGCTCCATGCTGCTACCCACGGCAGAACGAGAGTGGGCACCGGCGGGAGCCTAAATGGCCATGCGCTTTGAAACTTTCCAGCTGGAGTTCCCGGAACTGAACGCCTACTTAGCGCCCCCTGGAGGAGGAGACTGCTCTGGTGTCAGAGCTCCTGTTCTGCTTGGCGATCTGATGCACGCAATGCTTACTGTGTGACGTATTTAAAAAGGCAGATATTAATTTTAAGCTTCCTTAACATCCTGTCTGCTGAGTCCTGGGTCCTTAACCACCATCTCTGGAAAAATATGGTCACCCGTTGCCGTCACTGCAATTGACCATCCACGCTACAATATGGCATGTGCGTGACTAAGAAGATCTACTCAAACAATCCTCGTCATGAGCCCAGAAGTGACGCGTTCCACCTATGTGTCCCCTCCCCGTTGTGTTCAATTCGGTACACCCACCCACAAGCCAGCTGCCGTTCAGAAACCACCCCCCCCCCCAAAAGGCAGACAGATCCAGCATCTCAGTGCACACTTTTCCCAGAATGCACCACATCCACCATTAGTGCACAGGTAAAAGCACACTGTGCTACATTACTTACTCCTTACTTACTCCTGACTTATTCCTATTACTTACTTCCGCAGTTCACAGTGTGTATCAGTAGTAGCGCGACGCTGAAGGTATCCCCCAGGGAAAGCAGATGAGGGGTAGAAAGATTTCTAGATGAATTACTCAAGGTGTTTAACGCCTGACAGGAGTCGAGCAAACACCCCCCCACCCCCCCCAGTGAGACTCTCTCTTCATTACACCCCTGCTGGCTCCCTACTCTGTGCCTCTTCACTTCTCAAAGTCTCCACGTGGCGCAGCGTTAGCAGACGTGCGGACACGCCGACGGCAATTAGGCCGGGAGAATGGATCGGGAAAACAAAACGGCCGTCAAGGGTGTCTGAAAGACGGACCTCTCTTGATCGCCGCTACGCACTGCGCTGAGAGAGGCCTCTCCACAAAGAGCGGGCAGCTTCCATAAGGGGGGGGGCTCTGGATTAGAGACTCTCACTGGTGCGCTGTCCAGACCGAAATGCCTCCACGCAAATCCCCAGGGAAGTCAGGCTCTGATTTAATTAGCACACCGGTCACTGGTCATGCTGTAATTGGTCCACAACCAAATGCAAGTGCTGAACAATAACAGAGGGCAAATTACATAATAATTAAATGAAGTGTGTGACTATGCCCCCTCAAAAGCACTAGCTAAATCGAAACAAAAAAAAACTGGGCCACCTTCTTCTCATCCGTAACAGACTACTGTTTCTACGTCCACCCTCATTTCCTCTTCACATCCCATAAACTGGTGAATCCCAACCTCCGATCCGCTACAGACTCAAGTCCGAAAAACATTCCGGGTGGCGGGCTGGCATTTCTAGGCATGCAAGATGCCCCTTTAATCCTGGAAAATATCGACAACATGCATCGGTGCTATGCATTAATGAGTTCCCTCGTATTGATGCATCATTAAAACCCAACGCGGAGCTTTCTCCCTCTCTCCGCAGCCATCTGACCCCCACCCCTCCCAGGCACGATGCATCCTTACAACAAACGTGGAATGGAAACAAAGACACCATTTGATCACCAAACCGGTGACCTTTCTGCCATCTTGTCCCCCTCAGAGTTACACCACATGACATTATTATGTGAATGATATCACTCACAGTAATGCAGTATTCACCACATGACATTATTATGTGAATG
>JAABNX020000047.1:3332316-3346748 GCA_015163995.2 Mormyrus lacerda | reverse complement strand
GCTGAGTCGCCCCCCCCCCGCTCATGACTACAGTAAAGCAGACGAGGTGAGATGACATTTGCGGAGCGACTCCTTTCAGGGTTTGTATGATTCGCTTTTAGTTTGGCTCCATGGCAACAGGCAGGTTTCAAACACGAATGAATGGACTGCCGGAATGTTCTGTTCTAACAATAGTCAATAAACAAGGGAGCTGCAATGCATAAGGAAAATAATACCATATATTAGCCGAAGGAAATCTGCTACTGCAGGCCCCTCGACGCTTTGTGTGGGGTCCTAGTTCGGCTCTTTTCAATCTCATGGTGGCACTTTTGTCCCAAACATTGTCGTGATTTAAGCCTCATCGCTCTCATTCATTTATTCATCTGTCCATCATCGTTTGGACGACAAGGATCAGTGACAGCCTTGGAATTGTTGCTGGAACTAGAGCCACGTGCCCTGGGCCACGTCAGGCCATGTACGCCTCCGCCAGAGATCGCCGCGGCCAAAAATCAGTGGGCCAAGAAAATATCAACTGAGCAAAACCAACAACCCAAAGGTTAGTGTTTCTGTAGGAAGTGCTGTAACAGGAAGTGGAAACTGGAACTGAGATAATGGCGGCAGGTCATTGGGGGGTCAACCGAAGAAAACGCTTATCTCTGAGTCTGACCCTGCTCTGTCAGAAAAAAAGTGCCAATTTGTACCTTTCAGGGTACAATTACTTGTCACTGGTGCAGTGCCCTCAACGGTCTGCCAACTGTACCCTAGCTGTAGGTAAATGTACCGTTTAAGGTACAGAAATGGACTCTGAGGAACATTTCTGCACCATTGAGGTACATTCATGCTGTTTGTGACTTGGGGGTGCAGAGGAGATGTAAACCTCAGTGGAGATCAGGCCTGGACCTCAGCCTGATCCTGTTATGAAGCAAGTCCCGCAGTCTCCCTTCCCTGCTGATGTTTACGTCCAGGCTGTGAGTTTATAACCTACGGGGGCCATGTGTTTATATCTCACTGTCTTAGGCGCCAGACAAGAACGTAAGAAGATGGAGGGGGCCCTGCTGAGCGAGGCCTGGTGATTGGTCAAGCACTTCAGCGTGATTGCCACTTTTATGGGAGAGGACGAAGAGAACTGCAGACAAACTGCCCCGAGCAAATCGGTTTGTCTTTGCTGGAGGGGCTGCGTAACAAACAGGAAGCTCTTTAGCCCCTTAAAAACCCCCCCGACTTGCATCCGCCCCGAAACTAGTTACCACAAGCGGACATCGCCGTAACCTCTTTGGTCATTCTTAATTATCAGCTAAAATATTTTAATAAAATATTAAGTATTAACAAATAAATTGATTGATATTTAAGTGAGTGTCTTTGTATGTAGATAATTTTTTTTTTAGCTGCTCAGGGTCTGGTGTTACAAGTAATTTTATACTTGATCATTTCCAGAGTTTGGTCCAGGCTGCTGTTTCAGCAGAGTAGGCTGGCTCACCTCACACCGGTGATTTGTGCAGCGTTAAGACGGGAACACACACCCAAAAGCACCCCGGATGATGGCGAAGCTGCGAACAGGGGAGCCGCATCTGTCAGTCAAGTCGGCCCTGTATCACTTTGCTGCATGTAAATACTATGGTTGAATATATAGCATAGACTTAAAGTCCAGAGACACTCCCTGTGCGCGGGAACCTTAATATAAATAACCAGAGCAATGTGGATGTCTATAAATGGATGAAAGGCTGAGCTGCTTTGGGTGAAAGGATTCGCTAAACAAAGGAAGCAAAAACGAGGTTGAAACATGCAAGACATTCATTCTACTCAAATCTCTAAAGCCAAAACCCACACTGACCTGTTTAAATTGTTGTAAAGGTATTTGATATGGCCTGTTTTTCCAAGTTGACGTGTATTTATAAAATGTCGAGTCAAGTAGGTAATATGTTAAGTTAAGCCAGACAGGAGGAATCCAACCATGTACGGAGAGAATAAGCGGCCTATAATCAACTAACCCTTAGTTGACGGGGGAGTCGGAAATATACAATGATGAAAGATCCAGAACAAAAAAGTTGATGTTCAACTCACACTGACCGGCATGTTTCTTCTCTCTGTGCCTTCCTGACCTAGGATCGGGTAAATTGGAACACACAGAGGAAACCGTTTAATCAGCTGTCAAGAGGCGTCCGCTTGGTCGTCACTGCTGACTAAGAGCGAAGTATGAACCTGATGAATGGCTGTTTGATGACTGAGAGATACAAGGAAGCTGGGAAGCTCAGCTTTAATACCCACCTACCGTAAACATGCTGCAGTTCCCAGCACCATCCGTTTCATGTCTTTTTCCCTCAGTCATTCTTTCCCCGTCTATCTCACGGTTGATCAGCTTTCTCTGACTTCACACACATCTCATGCACAATCAGATCCCAGTCAAACTGAGAAACTTCCATCCCAAGGTGAAGTCTCAAGCCAGCCTGGACTCATCTCACCATGGCCGGCGTGCTCCGTGGTTTCCAACAGCAGGGCTTGGCTTCTGTGAGGCTGATCTGATTTTTTTAGAGGGGCCATGAGCAAGGAAGAATTTAATAATTAAATAAGAGCCATTAGCATAGCAGGCTAACTACCTCCCATTAGGGAAAATGACTTAATATTAGGACAGAATGTTCCGGAAGCCTTCTTTATTAATACAGTCTCCCAAACAGACACAGATGTGAGGTTTATTCATTTAAACTCTAATTTACTGGAATTTGATCCTCGAACGTCTCACCATCGGCGTCATTCAGTGTCACTCAGTGTCACTCATCCCAAACAGTAGATCCTCAGTGATTTTTGGATAAAGGAGCAGTCGTCATTGGACAGAGAGGAAGAAGGTGGAAGAAATGAGAAGATATGAAACTGAAAGCAGTCCAGATAAACGACAGAACGGTCCGATGGCTCACTTCACCGAGAAAGGCCGCCGCAGAGGAAGCCCGTGACTGTGCCTCAGCAGAAGCTCACGAGGGCTTGTTTTACAGAGACGGGTAGGTGTTCCATCGATCAGTACACCGATGGCTTTGGTGGGGGCGGGGGGGCGGGAGAGAGTGGGGGTGTATTTGTCTCGCCTGCTCCCTAGACCTTCCAGTTGTGCTTGATCAAATTCGGCTTTGCCTCCACCAGGGTACTGAGTAGGACCCGGCGTTTTCCATCTTCCTGTGTCGCCTGTGCCATGTGGAGATGGCTGTGCACGGCTTACCGATGTTTCATCCAGGCGTGATGGAGAGCCTGAGTGGAAATGCCAGAATGCAGAGGTTATCCCTCGACACTAAACCGCTCCATCGCAGGACACTCATGCTAACAAACTCACATACTGAGGCAATCTTGAGTCTCAGCTTCACCCGAACAAAGGCTTCTGTGGATTGTGGGAGGAGATCCCACCGTGAGCGTGAAAAGGAACTCGCGAGCTGGACTGAAGCCCGGAGCCCTGGAGCAGATAGACTGCGCCCCCACCTGCCGTTTTTATCCGTGTCTGACCGGATGAGAGCCCAGACCTCTGCGTGACAGACCCTCTTCAGCGTGAATCCTCTTTTCCGCGAGCTGCAGTCACAGCCTTTGTACTCGTTCATAGCGTTTGTTCACATGCTGGGGTGACATGCAGCCACGGGGAACATAAACGTTAATTAGACATTAGATACATACCAAAAATCAAAAAGCCAGTTTCAGTTTAAGACATGGAGTGATCAAAAAAAATACCTTATAGCAAGAGACACGGGGCTTTGAGGACCAGAACCACACGGGGCTATGAAGACCAGAACCACTCGGGTATATGAAGACCAGAACGACTCGGGGCTATGAAGACCAGAACCGCACGGGGCTATGAAGACCAGAACGACTCGGGGCTATGAAGATCAGAACCGCACGGGGCTATGAAGACCAGAACGACTCGGGGCTATGAAGACCAGAACCACTCGGGGCTATGAAGACCAGAACCGCTCGGGGATATGAAGACCAGAACAACTCGGGGCTATGAAGACCAGAACCACTCGGGGCTATGAAGACCAGAACCGCTCTGGGCTATGAAGACCAGAACCGCTCGGGGATATGAAGACCAGAACAACTTGGGGCTATGAAGACCAGAACCACTCGGGGATATGAAGACCAGAACCACGCGCCACAAACACAGCTTCTTCCCTTCAGCAGCTGACCTCATCAACAAGCCCCCTGGCCCCTGCTTACTGTACACGGCCCCCACCCCCGACACTCTGCACCTGTCTTTGTCATCTACTGTACATCATATATTTTCATATTCCAATATTCAGTACAGCTGTTCCTTTTATTCTCCTTATAATTATTGTTTGTTCGCACAGCTTGCGCTGCTCTGCACTGTTTTATTCCTTTATTGTATCATTTTCTTTCTACTTCTCTGTTTTTCTTCTGTTCTTGTTCCTCTATGTTATCTGTGAATTAAGCACCAATACAGCCGAAACAAATTCCCAGTACATGCAGCTGTACCTGGCTAATAAAGTGAATCCTGGCTCTGGTTCTGGTGTCACCACCTGGGATCACGCTCTGATCGATGAACGATTTTCTCGAAAGGCATCGCCAGTCCCCAAGAGGATGTTACCATGCCGCTGTCTTTGGAGGTGCACTTCAGGGCCCTGGGGGGGGCTGCTGGGTATTATGCGTTCCCCTGGGCTGACAGGTGGGGGGGGGGGACACAAGCCATCCCACCTGCAGTGCGGTAAATGCTTAAACGTACCACGGGTTCACAATCGAGGGGCATTTCTGTGTTTCTGTTGTATCCATTTTACATCATCTTCCATTGCCGAAGACCAGTCCCAATACTAAGAGCGGAAGGACAGAGGCCGGTAAAAATCCCCAGTTGTCTTCATCATATCTCGGATACATTAGTTGCGTCCTCAAATTCCTTCTTAGGAGGCAAGTTAGCGAGACCGGCCTCGCTAAGAATCACCCGAGGTGTCTTTTGGAGTTCTGTCCCTTTAAGACGAGCAGGGGGGGTTGAGTGATGCGGACACATCAACCCCCACACACACTTACAGCATTAAGCCATGATTGGCCCAGATGAACCGGCACCCTGTCACTTTTCCATGTAAGGAGGGAATAAATGTTCTATGACCAGCTGCATGAGAAGAATACAGTCCTGCATCAAGCCGTACGTCTGACTTCAGAGTCTGGGGGGCTTCAACCCCTGTATGCGGTGGATGCCCATGTCTCTCTCTGCCCTTTCATACAAATCGAGTGGGGAATGGCGGGACGGGGGGGTCAAACATGGCAACAGCGATAATTCGGCGACTGCGGACTGCAGAGCATCTCAGAAGGAAAAACACCTTTCAGCAGAAAGTTCTGTGGTTTGGTTATGGGCTGTAGTGCAGCTCGTGTTCGCGGCCAGCGGAGGAGAGCGAGAGCGGGAAAAAACACCGGCGGGACACTTAATGGTTACGGGGCCCTCAGAGGAGAACGGCACTGGCAGTGCGCCGTTTACCCCGACGGCTTCTGTTATTGAACTTCATATAAACAAGTGGCCAGGCAAATAGGTGGAGAGTAAACTGCAGCATAAAGTATTATAGTAGGACGGGTTGAGGAAACGACCTGAGCAATTCAGCCGGGTTTGAGAGCCTTGTGTTGACGACAGCGCTGTGCAATGCAAGGTGGGATTAAAACTAAAACCCGCTATGCCTAATACTCTTATGCAGTGCACTAGAGCCTATCAGGAATCGGTGCTGAAGGGGTCATGCAGAGGCCGACACCCACTTTCTCGGTCCGTCGGCATGGCGACGTGTGGCGGTGGCAATCCCTCACACCGCATCACATTACAGAAAGGCCGGACATTAAAAAAAACTACTGCCTGCCCTGTCACCTCGTGGGAGAGGGGGTGGGGTAATGCCACCGTAACACACCGACTTAATCTCGCAATAAATAATGCATTTGATTTCCTTCGGTGACAAAAAAACTGTTATGATCTCATTTTTGGGGGTTGAGCTAAATGCGTCAGTGATTTGTGTTTTCATTAAGAGGAATAATTCACTCGCCGCACATCAATGTGAAAATGAAGCAGCAATTCTCTTGACAGAAGACCTTCACACCCCCCCCCCCCGGGGCCACCCCGGGGGGGGGGGGGGGGTTAGGGGACATAGAAGGACACAGTCTTAGTCGCACGGCTGATAGAGGCAACACATCAGACCACAGATCACCCTCAGCGGCCACAGTCTATCCAAAAGGTGCACAGGTGTGCACAAAACCTCCTCAGATAAGATAAAAATATGATTTATTCTAACAGTTTTGATTATTTGTTTATGTACAACTACAAACAATTAATGTACAAAGTTGCAATTTGGATGCATAAGTCTATTATAGGAACATTAATGAAAACACACGGGCCAACCATAGCATCTATCTGCAAAACAAAATGGCAAATCACAGCCCAGCGTCCAGCTAGATTAATGCTACGGATGGCAAGCAGTGGTCGGCCAGTGAGAGGAGGGATGGTGGGGGCTGTCGGTGATGGATGGAGTAGGGTGGGGGCCTGAGGGACGTTTGAAAAAGTCGATAGGCCACGAGGTAGATGGATGTGGGCCGGAGCGCCCAACCCTTGGTCCCCATGGAATACGATGTAGTGGAAATCGACCAGGGACTTGGGGGACCAATGACCAAATTGTCACAGGTGATTAGTTCAATCCCAGAATGCTCAGCGGCTCCCAGAAGCCCATAACTTCTGACCGGAAGCAGCCAATGTCACAAGGACATTCAGTCATGTTCCGTTTCTTTTTTTTCAGAATAATCACCTGCTTTGCTTTCAACTTGAAATGTTTCACTTCAAAGTCATGCCATGCTTTTGAATTTTTGTTTTGTTGTCAGTTGAATTCGAAATTTATATTTTTTTGTTTCCCGCAGCTGACTGTTTTTAGCAGCAGGAACACAAACCTGAAGGTGGCTCAACATGTTTGCTGTGTCGAATTAAGAGCTGACAGCGCGGCAGGAAACAGCATCCTTAGATTTTTTTAATACATCAGGCAGCTAGGAATGAACATAATTCATTGTTGTGGAGAAACAGCTGAAATTCGTAAGTCATCAGGCGATTTTCTGCTGTGATTTTCGCTAATTCATGTGCAACGAAGGTCCCTGCTGGAGGTCGCAAAATCCAGTGAAATAAAATAGCTATGCAGTGAATAACGACTAGATTCGGACAGCACCAGACCAGCTCCAGTCAGGATAGAGAGCGTGGAACATGAAACATGTGACATGGCAGGATGAATGAACCGGAACTTCATCTGTGCGCCTGTTTAACGCTCAGCCGCTTAAGATGTGCCGGTGAACAGAGGGTTGCCGGTTTGAGCCTGGCCTCCGCATGTCTGCGGGCCCTTGAGTAAGGCCCTTAACCCCCAGCTCCCTGGGTGCTGCTATAGTTGGCCGCCCTTCACGGTCAGCTGGCTCTCACCTACAGAGAGCAAGTTGGGGGAGGTGAGAGGTTGAATTTTCCCAAAGGGATCAATAAAGTATCAATTATTATTATTAGACCGTAAAGCCATAACGGGATTGAGAGCACAGTGCTGGGGCAGGTAAGTGAAATGATATTGAGCAAAAAAGATCTCAGGCTGACAACCAAGCTGCTAGCAGTCACAGCTGAGAGCCAGTGGAATGGGGACGAACGGGCCACCATTAGGGCTTGGGAGCACATGCACCTACTAATGAGGCAGAGGAACACAGCAGAGGGGCCAACGAGGGCTTTGATGTTGTTATTTTGGAGAGCGACAGCTGCCTGGCTGAGGCCACACTTGAAAAGCCACTTTGGGACCACCTGTTTCCCCTAGTGTAGTGACTGTCCTTGACCAATAGGGGGCCCCACTCAGACGTTGATTGGTGGTAAGCATCACTGACAGGTTCATCTGAATTTTTGAAATTCTGCAATTACCCTCTCCCTGGCGGGGGCCAAAAAACATACTTAGACAGTCCATGTGATTTCAACAACCCAACATTCATTCGTGTTACTAGGCCGTGTCTTAGGCTACGTTTCCGTGCTCCAGTGCTTGTATGACAGGCAAGAGCACGTCTGGAAGGGCAGCTCAAGCCGTTCGGACAGCCAGCTCAGGGTGCTGTGACAGTCAGAGACAGCTCTGACCACCCTCTCGCCTTGCTGCGACACACAGGCTCGTGAGCTCCCCCTGCTGGCAGTGCCCGCTCCCCAACCGAGTGTGGAGACCTTCCCTCTTAGTGACTCTCTCACATGACAGTTGCTCTAAGTGTTGTGCTGTGCTGCATGATTGATGTCAGGAAATTATAAACAAATGAAGAAAAGCTTCATTTCAGGAATGCTAAGAGACACCATTGAAATGCAGCCCAAATAGTTTTGCTAGATAAGTAAACTCAGGGGGATATTTTGCAAAGCCCAGAATGCACTTGGGTGTGACAATGCTCTGTGGGAACGGAGGGCATGGTAGTAAAACTACAATACAATCCTCAACTTACTTATAGTCATAACACCACTGCTGATGGTTTATTCACACGCCGACCAACTAGACAGAGTAGGCAATTTCACCAAAAATAAATATTTGATGAGTTCTGATATCTGTAAATGAAATCTTACAAATAAACATCCAGTTAATAGCCTGTCGGAATGAGCTGCTTTCTTCCGTTAATGTCAGAGAATGGGGTAATTTCAGGTCCAACTCCCTTCCGTGACTCATATTTTACAGTATTACTGCCTTTTTATCTGTTTCCCCCAGGAATATTAGGGAGTCAATTTGTCCTGTGACTATTTCTTAGCCACTTAGCCAAGGACAGTGGTCCGGGCTCGCTGGAATGAGGTCATCAGTTTCGAGAGATCTCCCCCAGGCCTCCAGATGGGACATACTTATCTGTATTTTCTCTATCAATTGAACTGTGGAAACTATATCTGCTCTCCCCCAGCTGATCAAAGGTTCCTGGTCTAATGCCATCGGCTATCGGCAGCTACAAGATGAACGATACACAGACATGGCTTTTAAAACCCCCTGACCACAGTCAAGGGCGGGTCAAAGAGACCCAACTCTAAGTGGCGTCAATGAACTCAGAGTATCTCAAGGGGGTCGTAACTACACGATACTTATTTACTCAAAGGCCTAAACTGTAAACAGTTATAGAGGAAACATATTAAAGCCCCTTTGTGTTGTTTTTGTTTTAGAAAGAATGCTTGAAAAAAATTCGCAGTGCAGATGTTTGCTTTGAAGGAGTGCCAGACTCCATGTGACCCGCTATCTCCATCTGCCTGTTCCATCAGCATCTTAACCTCGGTCGCTGTTCATTTCCATCCCTACTGAAGCAGTCACTTGTCATTTTAAGTCTCCCTTGCATTTTCCACCCAGAGAAAAAGTTGCTTCAGGTCTTCAGGAGAAGTTCCCCTCCATATCTCCTCTTGAATCGGCCTCCCAGATCATTTGGGTCACTCTGCTCCCCACGGTAAATAAGACTCCACCTGGCAGAGCCGATGCGAGAGGCAGGACCAGCGAGCAGCAGCTTCTCACGGTCTGCCAAAGAGCAGCAGATGGTGTGGTGGAGAATGGCTCAGAGCAATGACACCTGCAGATTCCTGCTGAAGTCCTGGGAGGGACCCTGCTGTTGTACCCTTGATCAAAATGCTTGTTCTAGATGTTCTAGCAATATACCCAACTTTGTTCAAGGGAAGAGTTCTAAGTTATTTTGATTAATTGTATAGCTACACTATGGATACCTTCATAACGCTTAAGAATGGACAATTTGGCCATTGTAATGCTTCACGAAGGTATTTAAAGAGGATTTTAGATGAGCTTCATAGACCATTCATAATGCATAATAAACATGGCTATAATGTGTTATCCCTTGTTATAAATACTTATAGCTGTGTGTACAATACTTTATGAATGCATTATAATGCATTACATGGGTGCTTTAGTAAAGTGTAGCTGAATGGAATGGATTTGTAATGCAAATTCATACAAGCAAATGCTAATATCTCTATTGTTTGATGCTAATATAACGCGACGATTCTCACACATCCCCTGTAACTAGTCTCTTTTCACAGTACAGTTGGGTTCCTGTATGTCAATGGAAAAGCGCCAGCAATTTCCTTGTCCATCGTGCAGTCAATCTTCTGCCTTCCTCACTCCTCACGCACATGCCCAAATACTCAGGCATGCACCCCAAGTGAGATCAGTGTCTCGTTTTGCCCTGGCGCTTAAGCATTTCTAACAAACTTTCCACAGGCGTGCGTCGGTGAGACGGCATCCATTTAAAGCTGGCATTTTCGATCTGCCGCCGACACAATTACGAGGTAATAAAGTTCCTCTGGTCGCCTCACCGCTGGTCCCCATTGATGCCGCAGAGCAAAAAATAGCCTCTTTGTTGGCATTCTGTGATCAAGGGGCAGAGTTTTTAGCCCGTTCTTTGCTTTTTTTTGCACGTTCTTGCGACGACACCGAAGCCCTGAAGATGTGGCATTTAAACTGTCCATCTCCAGCTTCGTCTCGAACCTCTGGCACCGACTCTCGTCGAAGATCGCCTGTAATTAAGGCTGGATGTTGCCAAACTTGAAAAAATCCGGGGGAAGACCGAGATTTTATTAGATCTAACAAGCAGAGTTGCAGCCAAGGCGAGACAGACTGTACCGCACGCTGCCTTCTGTGCGATTATTAATATTGTTTTACGGGAATCACGAATCGGCTCCCACGTGAAACTCTCTACTGCCACCGTCAGACCCACTAATGAAATGGCTGCCTGTAGCTTGGGTGGCCCAGTAGATGCCTGGTGGAATAATAGTTTGGTTGGTGAAGAAAGACTCTGTGCGTCTGGGTCCAGATGTCACCTGCACGCCTGCTGCCAGGCTGTGTCGATTCACCTGACAGGAAATGACTAATTGCATTCTCTCCCCCCACATCTGTGGCTCCAATGTCAAATAAAGAGTCATGACACAAGGCTGCCCATTCATAAAGGATGCTGGGAAGTCAGAGAATAAAGCTGCGGTTATGTAATAATAATAAGTATCAGGTAAAAAATCCACACGGGTGCAGGTGAAGGGTGAAGATCTTGATATATAAAGTTCGACTCGGTTTTATATAGTCTGTATGGTACATGGGTGTCAGTGGAGCCGCAAACACGCGTGTAATTAACCCCGCGGCCCCGCGGACAGGCGGACAGGCGGACAGGCGGAAGCACAGCTGGCTCTCTGCCATAACGGCGCCATTCTGAACCCCAGGTCATCCCATTTACCGGGGATTTCACAAATGATTTCCTGTGAAGCCCGGAAGGTTCCATTGTTAAGCTGGTCACATCCCACTGCCAATCCATGAGGGGGGGGGGTGGCATTGTGGCAGTGACAGCGCAATTTATGGGATTACAGTGGGATTCTGCATCTATCAGGCCAGTGTATACCGACGGAGGAGGATCTGGTGCCACGGACTCATCCACCTTGCAAACTAGACTGCTGGAAAAAAAGACAGAGGTCAGCTGGTATGCCTATCTGGGATGACCATGCCAGTGTTACATTCAATGCATTCAGCAGACATTTTTATCCAAAGCAATGTACATTCTTTTTGAGGAGGTGGAGTCAGTCGGTCCGTGAGTAATTAGGAGTTAAGGGTCCAATGAAATCACTGCGATTTGGACCGATGACTAAGCTAGGAGGTTCAAGGCTGCAATTTGTCACATGCAAGGCATACAGTCAGGCCGACAGTGAAATGTACATGCAGAGTTACTAGGGAAATGTGCTTTTTGTTTGTATCACCCAGCTTAATAGGTCCAGTCCAGATTAATCTCTAATTAAGAATGTTTAAAATTAGAGCTTGCTCAGTATATACTATAAGTATTTCCTGTTTGGAGTAAGACCGGAAACCATAGATACTCCTCTGTGTAAAATTATTAAGCACATTATTATTAGTATTAAAATGGGCCAAAAAGGACCTTAGAGTGAAAGTTAGAGGGATGCAAAACAATCTAAGCTGTCAAACCTTTAAAACGTGGTCACCGTACAATCAAGTGCTCCCCGGCCAATGGACAAAGAAGATGGAAGAAGCATGTAGAGACAAGTTAACTGCCAAAGATATGTGTCAAATGATAGGTGAGGCTTCCAGAAACTCTTCAGAATCAAATGGCACCACTTTTCAAAGCTGCAATCTGAACGGAATCTCCGGAAGCGCTAGGTGCAGAGTGCTGCTTGGCTTGGCTGAAGTCACGAAGGCAGAAACATGACCTCCACTCAACGAGACATGCAAGGTAAAACATTAAGAATAGACATGGACATGTCACAAGGCTGATTTTACACGGGTTTTATGGTTAGCCCCCCTCCTATGATATTCATGCAGGACAGCCCCCCTCCCATGATATTCATGCAGGACAGGCCCCCCTCCCATGATATTCATGCAGGACAGGCCCCCCTCCTATGATATTCATGCAGGACAGGCCCCCCTCCCATGCATCAAAGTATTACATAGATTGGCTAAGAAAGGCTTGAAAGATGATTGAATTATGACCAGGGTCCCTTCATTGCCTGACTTAACCCCCCACTGAGAGCTACTGGGCTGTACTGAAGTATGAGATTGACGGAGACAGAGAGCAGTGCCCTTCTGTGAGCGTCTGGGGGGCGGCGGCCCCAGCCGCATCAGGTAGGATGGCATCAAAGCAAAAGCTTAACTGGTTCGTGATGGTCACTGATAAGTAAGGTGGCTGTATAGGACAAGCAGCTTGGAAAAGTGGGCTGTAAAGAACAGCCAGCAGGTCATTATTGAGTATATATACTGAGTAACTAAGATTGTTTTTTTATTATTATTTCTGTTGTTGGTGAAGACAGAAAAATCCACTTACTTTCTGATTGCCAAATAATTGCTGATAATTTCAGTTTGTGACAGACTAACCTAACACTTTTCTCTCTAAAGAAAGTTACTTGGATCAAACTTCTGAGTCTACTTTCTTAGGTCTGCCCAACTTTTTGCTAAATACTGTTTCCAGGAATAAAATCTGCATAACAACCTGTACACAGTGTAAGGCGGTCAACTCTGCCATATATGAACAGTGACATCAGAAAGACACTTAAAGTAGAGACACAGTAATTAATAGACATAAAAATAATGAAACTTGTACTGAAAGATAGTTATACTGGAAGCAAAATAAAAATTTAAAGCAGTAGTTAGGATAGATATGCCCGAGATGTGCAATTCAGCCAACAGGTAGAGCACCTTAACACACAGACTAAGCACCTTACATTAAAGGGCGTGTGACAATTCATGCATGCTACCTGGGATTTGAACCCATGACCTTTGCATTGCTGTGTTGTTTTTGCTCACACTCCTGCCGAACTCCTCAGCTTCAGGCATGAGAGCGCATTAAAGGCTCACGAAAGAGCACTAATTGATCACAAGAGCACACTAATTGATCACGTAAATCGTGGCAGATGGGTAGATATGACAGCCACCCATATCCAGGGGCTGCCCGGCAGAACGGCCACAGAGACACAGGATCACGTTTTACAGACAAGAATCTTCCAGAAATGTCACACATGGCTCACTGTTAGAATCTGCCATAAAATTCGCTTGACAGCATCTTCTCGTTTCAATTACCTCCCAGTTTTCTACAATGGGTCAGAATGTGATGAGAAATCATTTTGGCACCGGGCGATACAATGCCTTCTTACATTTGTCTCTCATGTTTCTCACAAACAAACAAAGAAAAAAAACACATTGGCTGAGACAGCCCCGGGGGGAAAAAGCTGGGTCTCCTTTCTGCTAACATAACAAAATGTGCTGTCATTTCCAGCCAAAACTTGGAAATCTGGTGGTTTTCCACACAGACCAGGCAGCTGACATATGAATAGCGGACATCTGCGAAATCCCGAAGCAGCTGGGGAATCTTATACATTTTGGCTGACGAAAGCTTTCTGCTCTGATTCCTGATCGGATTAAAACATTAAAATTCAACCCCTGAGCCGACTTTTTAATCTTTTCTTGCCTAACAATAAAAAAAAGAAGAGAGAGATGGGGGGCTTGATTTAGATGCTCGAGAATGACAAATGTGAGGCTTTAGCCGGCAGGAACGTGAAGGCTCAGCCTCCTGAAGATACGAGGAGATACAGACGTGACGGGATGGTATTCTCTCCTCTGGAAGGGCAGCCCCGCTCACAGTGTCCCCCGGTGTCACACGGTGCCAGAAAATGAGGAAGAGCCACCGTTAGGAAATCCCCGAGCAGGAGCAGGGTGCTGCTGATGTACTGGGCTCAAAGGCACGTACCCCACAGACAGGTGCCTCATCTGGCAGCTCCAGCACAGTACTGTCACTCCCACGTCACTCCCAGCATCCAGCTTCACAGCACACCCACTCCCCGCATCCAGCTTCACAGCACACCGAGTCCCCGCATCCAGCTTCACAGCACACCCACTCCCCGCATCCAGCTTCACAGCACACCGAGTCCTCGCATCCAGCTTCACAGCACACCCACTCCCCGCATCCAGCTTCACAGCACACCGAGTCCCCGCATCCAGCTTCACAGC
>JAABNX020000047.1:3286800-3308335 GCA_015163995.2 Mormyrus lacerda | reverse complement strand
AATATTCCCCAACGCCTGGGGGGACAGCCACCCCCCCCCCCCCCACCCGACTAAGCACAGAGGTTGACGGGGAGGTGAAATCGTTAGCGATCGACTGGGAGCTACAGAGAGGGAGGGGCTGGGCTCCCTGTCGTTTCACATTCTGGAGCATAACTCAGACAGGCCCCTGGGGCGCTGCCCCCTCATGCCCTTCTCTCCAGCACCGTGTCTCAGCCAAATCTACATGGAGGAGAAGCAGGAAACAGCAGCAGTAACATGCCCTCCACAGCCATTTGTCGAGATACAACAGCACCATCCAAGGTTGGAGAAGTCAACTACCAACAGGACGCCTGTTGTCATCCAGCCATGAGCCGATGCATTGGTGGTTGGGTACCTACCTCTGCGATACAGGTGAGGACGATGAGGCACAGCCTGGCACTATTGAGTCTGTGTTCGTCTGTGGTGGAGAATATGGAGAGAGTGGGTAAGAGCAGGGCTCGAGGATCTATAGATAGTACCGGTTTGAAGGCACGTCTGACCAGACAGGACCTATAGACAGTACCGGTTTGAAGGCACATTGGACCTGACAGGACCTATAGACAATACCAGATTGAAGGCACGTTGGACCTGACAGGACCTATACACAGTACCGGTTTGAAGGCACGTTGGACCTGACAGGACCTACACACAGTACCAGTTTGAAGGCACGTCAGACCTGACAGGAACTACATACAGTACCGGATTGAAGGCACGTTGGACCTGAGAGGAACTACATACAGTACCGGATTGAAGGCACGTTGGACCTGAGAGGATCAATAGACCATAGTGGTCTGAAGGCACGACGGACCCAACCTATTTCCCATACACACCGATTCAAGGTGTCAAGGGTGACCAGAATCAAGAGTCAGACAGAAAAAAACAGACAGATAAGATTAATAAGGGGCCTGAAATAAGGCTTCCATTGAGAATCTGATAAGAAATAATTAACTCAAGCAACAAAACAAAGCTCAAGCCGTAGGCAGCCATAATGGGACAGCTGAAAGCAGATTCTGCACCCACGTTTGTCAGGAGCAGATGGTGGAGATGTTATTTTGAGGAGCTGGACTAATGAAAATCTACTGTCAAAAGTCCGCTGGTTTTGTGAATGCAGGGTATTTTTCATGGTAGCACAACAGTAGCAAAAAAACCATGATATTCCACATATTACAATGAACAGATTCTTGGATAATTGCCAAACACTGATCCTTGACTTTGAGGCAAACGGGACAATATCAATGCTTGTCTGGAGCAATCGTTCCACCACCAAAGGTCCCTTGTGTTAGTGATAAACGGCTACTTTTGATTGGTAGTTCTGCTGGATCACACTTACCTTTAGTGTCCTGCATGACGATGGATGAGTATTTCAGGAAGGTGATGAGCAGATTGCTTGTTTGAAGGTTAGGGTCAAGGGGCAGCTCAGCTGAGTTCATCACTGAAAGGAGAAGGAGAAGAGGAGACCAAGTTTACGGGCACTTCCAATCATGGCATTTTTGGGATGTAAAGCCATGACAACATCTAGCTCTTCTAAGGAATCTTCATCAGGTCTGATGGGCAAGGTGAGAAGATAACACAGGGAGAATGCCTTCGACATGCTGAAGTCCATTTCTCAGACGTGGCAAAATTGTTCAAAAAAGCATTAGGACCTTTTCTGCACCCTGCCCTCAAGAGCTAAGAATTTCTTAAAGGAAGGGGGGGGGGGGTCTTTCATTTTTAACACCTGGGGAATGTAAATATTTGTATATCCGTCTGCTTTATTTGTTTATAAGTCATATCAAACAGCAATTTTCACACGTTCGGTAGCTGATAAGAACGTCGAGTTACGAATGGAAAGTTGGCAGCTTAAGGCCTAGAACAGTCTAGAATAGTTACTTTCAACCAGAAATACCCTAATAATTATTCAGCAATACCAGCGGGTAAAAGGGTCATTTTGAATTACTGCATCAGCTAAAGAATTTAAAAAGAAAAAAAAATCAACAATACTTAGTGTTCAGCAATTCTAAAATCCCAGCTGACGAAAAATACCCAACTTAACCCAAGATTAGCTGAATCCCAGACGGAGCCACAATGTAAAATACATTACATCACCACCCCCCACCCAATTTAATTACAGCGTTTCTAGCTGCCATGAGGCAGCCCCCACCCAGAGAGATTACCAGCCATCACACGCCCACCCTTTTGCTTTTGCAACATCAATCAAGATTTGCCTTTTCGTCAAACTTTCATCTCTCGCTTGAATCAACACCAATCGTGTACAAATAAGGAAAAAGTCGGAATCGTCAGAATGCTTAAGGGAACAGAGGTGGAACTGCTTTGTAAATGAAAGTTAAAAATTTATGTCAATGACCTAACATTCCCACGAATCTGCATACAAAAAGTTGAACGTGAAAAAGAAAAGAGGGCCCTCAACAGGCTGTTACGGATAATGCACCCTGAGGTCATAGGTCAGAACATTAATAATACATTTTTTTTCATCTCAGATCTGAGGCCATAAGCCTTTAGATTATTTAGCATGAGGTGGCAAACACCCGATACTCACGGTCCAGGGAAGGAGGGGTCGTGCCTAGGGGTGTAGTGGGTGTGACTGGGACAGGCGTGGTGGGCGTGGTTGCAATATTGACCTCTGGATGACTCTGAAAGTTCCATACAGAGCAAAAGCTATTTCAGCTTAAGAGTAACGCGAATCTGCTCGGCAAATGTGGATGGAAGGACGGACTCACCTGCACGAGAACAGCTATGAAGTTTCGGTTTAGGTGAACAGCCTCGTACAAGGCCAAGAGGATGGCTTCGTTAGTCCTGCGGGAAAAACAAACAGCAGGAGTGAGCGGGAGACGACGGAGCCACTTGACTGACCTTCCAACTCAGGAAAAGCAGCAACTTAGTAAACATTCCAGTGCTAGAGAAGAAAGCAGCTCACGCAAGTGCACTCAGTGTAAAAGTGGTTACGTATGTCGTATGATGCAAAAATATATGCTTAATATACTCCCACAAGGCATCATTAATATATTTTCAAGCGTAAGTGAAAGACTAGCAAGCTACAGAGGGCCAACTCAGAAAAAGAAAAGTACCAGCACTCATCTATACTAAATAAGAGTATTAATTTTAATAACTGAAGCCTGAACTCAGCAAGGCATAAATTAATTGATGAACCTTATCACAGCAAAACGCTTAATATGCGATACGCAAGAACGCATTTAAGGAAGGAGCACCGGTGAGCATTTTTTACACGTCGAAGGAAAGAAGACCTCGGAAATGTTTCCCGGGACGGCCGGGCTGCAGGGCGGCAGAAGGGAGAGTAGGAACCAGGGATTATGGAATGGTGGGCGGAGCACCAACCGCGCTTTGATCTGGGGTTTGTTTGTTAATATCAAATCAAATCAAGTATGACGGCCTTTGGAATCTCTGACAAAGCCAAGGGGAAGAGCTCAGCCGCGGCCCTTGATAATAGGCCAGGAAGGATTCATTTGCATATTCAAATAACCTCGCACCGCATGGGGTGTGGGGGTGGGAAAAAGTTTTTGTGAGGAGTGTCCTGGTGAAGTAAGATAACGGATCCTCTGACAATTCCACAGACAAGCCTTTAGCCCATGACTGAGCTGCAGGAGAAATCACTGCGGAAAATTAAATGCCACACTCTTTATTGGATTACGTCCGCCTTTCTTACCACAGGCTTTTTTGTTTTTTTTTTTTTCGTCAAAAATGGCCCTGAGAGTGAATAACTGCCATTATCCCGCTCACCCCTGACGGCCCCCCTCTTAAATTATCTGCTGGCAGCGTCATTATAAATCAGGCCCAGATGGGAGTCACCTGAACCGATTTCAGGGACAATGCGAACAGAAAAACAAAGTCGGCAGAGGTTTCCCTGGTAAGAAAACACAGATGTTCTGAAGGTCTGTAGGATTACAGATGGGATGGAGAGCAGAGAGGGGCACTCAGTCTCCACTTTGGGACTTACTGCACTGATATCTTCTCTTCCGCATCAGCAATGAACATATTGCCCACCTGTGGACAACAAAGGTATTGCAGTTAGAAAACAACTAACATCAACCCAAATTTTGTTTTTACACTTATCTGGCTCCAAAATGACACTTGGAGAGAGGAAGCGGGACACTTCATATACAATTCATGAAATGAGCTACACAGATAATCATCAGCACAACCATCCACATAATTACCAAAATCAGCCCAACGGAGAACCAAATTAATAACCATTAATTGAGGCAAGATAGTTCCAACAGAAGAAATACATACAGTCCAAAGCCAACATTAAGCAATTTAATGAAACCTTGTACTGACACTGGTTTGATGTACAAGTCCATAAACCTTGCTGTTATATTAACTGATAACTGAGACAATGTGCTTGAAGCCACGGAATGGAAGTCATTTAGCCCCTGGATTTTGACAGCTGTCCTGTGAGAATAAACGGCATGCCGAAATTAATCCCCCCCTCGTCCTGACATTGCCAGAGTCTGTTTTTTCTCCCCTTGCCTGTTCGCTGCATCCAGACATTCCAGAACTCCACTGTTGCTACAGGATACCATCCCCTTGCGAAGCATCGCTTCCTTCAGAGACGAACACCTACTAAACTGCTGAGTCATGTCAGAGAGTTTTTACACAACGCAGCTGGAATACAGCAGAAAGGTGAAGGTCTAAAAGCACCTGGGACCCCCCCCCCAATAAACCTTGGGCCTAAAGCAGACATACTAAAAAAGGCTTTTTGGAACAACTTTATTCCACTTGTAGTTAAAGAGCACCGGCAGAAAGGGAGATATGTTTACATTTGTACTTGTTTTTTTTTTTTGTAGTACAACATATATGGATGGTGTCTGGTCTTTAACAGACTCAGAGAGCTTCATCAGCCAACAATTCAAACACAACAGGAATTTGCTCTCGGACGCATTCAGGCTGACAAACGGCTCATGCTGAACCTCACAGATACCGGCGCAAGAGCTGCAGACGAGACCTGCTCTGCCGCTAAATGATTGATGAGGTCCGTCACGACGTCTGTATTCAAGCGCTCAGGTACTACAAGGATGGGCGGCGATGCCAGTTACTTGATGAAGGCGTAACTGGCGAATCCCCCTCCCCACGTTCTTTATATGGGGGTGTCACGCATCAGAGAAACCTGAAGTGTGGAGAAGTCTTTCGGAGTTAGATTGGTGTTCGCAAGGCGCAAAGAGATGGACAGAGTACATCGCCAGTGGAAATATGAGAACGCTCAGGTCATGGAGTAAAATAAACTCTCTTGTCATGCACATAATTATAGAAACTGGCCAACGTCACTATCAAAGATAGTCACGACTAAGTAAGTAATTATTTTGCCCTGTCAAGAACAGTCATTGAATTTAATTCAAACCTTCCTGTTTTCAAGCTTCCATCAAACAACCAAATCAGATCATATACTCCCATCTGACTATAACCAGAAGATGAAATCAGGACATATATATTCATATAAAGCAAAAGTATAGCACATCTAACTGTTCCGGAGGAATTAACTGACAATATAAAAATCCCTGAACGGCTACCATAAACTGCAATTTTCCTGTGAAAGAAAGCATAAGAGGTTTGTTTTCATGAAGTATTGCTGGGTAAATGCCCTTCCATCTCCTCCAGTACCAGGCACACTGAGCTGCCCAGCAGATGAGCTTACTGAGCATGCCCAGAAGATGAGCTTACTGAGCATGCCCAGAAGATGAGCTTACTGAGCATGCCCAGAAGATGAGCTTACCATGTTGGTGAATGCAGAGAAGAAGCCTCCCTGGTTTTCCTCTTCCTTGTCCTTGTACTGCCTTTGGGGGCACATGGGAGACCCTAGTGAACTAGTGAGCCATCTGACCTTTTTTTACTCGATTTTACTCGAGTCATTATTGCTCTGACTCCGCCCCCTGCCTTCAGGAGCCAATCAGCCTACCTTGCTTACTTGGCCCCAGCATTTCACATAATCAGCTGTATTCATGGGATCTCATGCTCATTCCACCTTCCTGGCCAGAAATGTTTTGTTTTGATCTAAACTACTCTAGTCCAGTAATTTCACTGACATTTGTGGCCCGGACCAGCCAATACTGGCATGGTCACCAGGACTGACATGACCCATTCTCCTTGAAAATACCCCTTTCGTATGCATTCTGCATGTTTTTGTATATTCTAACTAAACTGCATCTGCTATGTTCTAGCAGCTCAAAGTCTATCCCCAGCTGATGCTATCCACCCTGTAGTGCCCCCTACCTGTTATATTCCGTCAGGGCCTGCGAGATCACCATCCCAAGTCCCTGCAAAGACACGACGGGTCACAACAAAAGCTTAGTTAATGCGGCCCGCACCTCTCTGCCTGTAAAACGGGGACTTTGGAAAAGCACTACGTGATTCAGTGTCAGTTTCATGAGCTCTACCTACGTAATGTATTTACAAAGCACTATGGCATTCCTCCAGGCTCCCAGTCTATGAGAAATGCTACACAGACATTATGATTTTTACGTCATGCGCAATATTAATGTTAATAATGAACATTTCAAAAGCCTTAATGGTGGCAGACTTACATTAAGGGTGGGTTCGTCATCGACTATAGACAGTTTCACAATGTAGGGATTCACCGACTGTCAGGAGGCAAAAATAAAGAGAGAGCAAAAGACAGGATAATCGGTCCCGGTGCTACAGTGAGTAACGGCAGGGCGGAGTGGGGGGGGTCACGTCTGAAAGCGCCCTTACTGCTGGAAGCAGCGGAACACTCCACCCTCCGCCACTGGGGGGAGCCGACCGGGGCTGATTATTCATTGTTCAAACTAAGCCTGAACCTTCTTACCATGATAAGGGAAAAAAATGTATTTATTCAATGTAGTATAATTTAACATGTCACTGATATGATTACAGTAATTTATGAAGCGTAACGATATAAGGTAAAAGCACATACGGCATAGACTGTAGTCATGGCAACCGGAATCTCTCTGATTTAAAGGGGGAGGGGCTCACCTCATACTTCCTGTAGTTGACCAGGAGTGCCAGCAGGACCACGGCATCGTAGCCATGCTGCAGCCTGCTGGGAGCCCCCGAAAGGACCTAACAACAGTCATGATGGGGGGGGCCGGGTATTACAGACAGAGCTTCAAAAAGTGGTGACAGTGGCAAAGCAAACCTGAGGGCCACGGTGCAGCGTGTGATCAGTGTCTCCTGCTCTACCCACCAATGAAAACCCAGGAGAGCAAATTACAGAATGAAATAGCACTGAACTTTAAATCACCCTGAATAACAGTGTCTGTCAACGCAGATCAGCAATTATAGTGCAAGAAACTGAGCCCATTCATTAGACCGACTCCCTGGATTCAGCATCCAACTAAGAGGGGAGAGGGGAGCACCTACTCGCCATGTTTAGACTGCTACTGCTCGATCAGCACGACTTAACAGATTTAACATGAAGATGGCTGCCAGTCTCACCTGTAGAATAGCCTCAAAGATGCTGTTGATCATGACATACTCCAAGAGAGTATTCTGGCTGATGTTATCAGTCACCTAAAACAGAACACAAGCATTTCAGCATGTAACACCAGGGAGATGTTCCACGAGGCTTATTTTGAGGGTTCTAGAAGGCCTATCACCACTGCTGTAGAGGTGACTCTAGTTTTCTCTAAGGTCTATCACTCATGTTCTAAAAGTCATCACTACTGCTGTGGAAAGGCCCATAGTTAGTGTTCTGGAAGGCCAATAACTACCACTACACAAGCCTCTCTAACGTTCCAGAAGGTCCATCACTAGAAGGTCTGTCTCTACTGTGGAAAAGGCCCCTATAATGTTACTGAAGGCTGAGGGTTACTCTGCACTCATATTCAAATCAAGGTGGAAATACGGGACTTTTTATCTTTTCACCATCACAGGAAGATATTCAACAGGAGACATCAGAAGAACGCCACTGATCTTACAGGTCACTAGTAAAAATACCTTTACAGTAGAAAACATCTAATGCTTGACTGAAAGTTTGCATCCTAGGTGCCACGATGAGGCACTGATTGTCTTTACAAACAAAAAACAGACGCAGTAAATTAGCTAATGGCGTCCATCACTCTATTGACCATGACAGACGGAGAAAAGTCATTCGTTTTCCCAAAGCTCTCTCAGAAGGCTCCGGACCCAGTGAGTTACAAAACGCAGGCACTCCGTCTTTAATGGCAGTAATGATTCAAGTGCCTCCATGAAAAAAAAAGCACCTACAATACGCTGTGCGATGCTAGTGGTGCTAAACCCAATTCCATAGATTACAAACAAACAGTCAAACAAAGAAAAACAAATGCGAACAAACAAACAACAAACAAACAAAAAAACAATATTAGCGGTGATGCTAAAAACAGCAACCATGATGGCTGGTTGTCATAACGATATGGAGCAGCAGCAGAAACAGCCTCACCGTGACCAAACAAAGCAGCATCCTGAGACAGAGGCCCTTCAGGCTTTCGGATCCATCTCCACACAGCAGGGCATCCAGGCTCTCCATCAGGTCCTGCGGGCACACGTCATGTGACACTGCTTACCATACAGGCCAGTGTTTCCCAACCCGGTCCCTGGGGACCCAATGAAGGTCCACGTTTTTGCTCCCTCCCTGATCCCTGCCAGATGGTCCATATCTTTGCTGCTCGTTTTTGCTCATGTAACTGTCCGGCAGAGAGCATAACATGGACCGGATTGGAAAACACGCGGAGTGAGGAATCTACTTGCAAATAAGCATCCTGAAAGCATCCTGCCACAGAAAAACATCACAGTCTCTTTGCGAGGGAAACTGTTGGTTCTGTGAGTGGGTCTGGGAAACAATGTCTGCTGAGAAACTAAAAAAACTTAACTGAACTGCATGTACAGCAGGATATTGTACGTAAGCCATTCAGGTTTCTCTTCTGTGAAGCTGTCCGCAGGTCAGGCTCTCATAAATAAAAGACACTAGAATGGCGCGGGAATGGTAAAGGCACACATCACATCATTCTTACTACACAGGAGCAAAGGGTTCAAAGGTCAGCCCACCTTCATGCGAGCCTCTGCCTTGTCAAAGCCCATCAGCATGTTGATGATGTCGAAGCCCGACGACGGTTTATTCTTCTGATGGACGCCCCGGAACAGAGCACACAGCGTCTGTAAGATTTACCATAGCAAACAGTGAGAATAAAAACCTGCAGTTTCACTTTGCACCAGGCCTCGGAGACATGGCTAAACAGCCGCAAGTGTTCCTGAAGAAAATTTCTGTTTTGGTGACATTCTGGTGTATGGAAGACTACAGCCTCTGCCATCATCCACACTCACATCTGATGTTTTGAGTACAATCTCTAGAACCATCATTCAGAATACTGCCTCCAAGCTCTATCATGCAGCTCAGATTCTTTTCCACTGACAAGGTAAGGAAATCAAGAATGACGGTTAATTAAGTGATCCGCTGCTGCCCCCCACTGGTGCTCACCTGCAAGGCATTTACCACCTTGATCTGGTGTTCCTCGCTTAGTGTCCGCACACAGTGGTGAAACAACCGGTTGATGTTGTCCTGGATTTTGGTCACCTCATCTCCATCCAGAGACTCTAGCTTTGCCTCCAGGTACTCCAGGTTTGCCTGGGAAACGAAGAGGAAGGCAATGCAATAAGCCTCAGCTGGGGGGGGGGTGGAATGGGGACCATGCAGAGCCACATATGATTTAAATTCAGCTGGGGGGGGTGGAATGGGGACCACATCAGACACAGTGCAGTTCAATGTCCTTACATGGGGACAGAGAAACAATTAGCTTTGTCCTTGGGACATAAAATTTCATCGACCCCCCCAAAGGAAGACATATTGTAAACAAACTATGGAATAACTTACCTTCATGAGGAAGAGTTCCTCCCAGAAGCGAGGTTTGTCCTTGGCTGGATCTTCAACCTGGGGTGGAAGGAGCCAGATCATCAAAATAAGCGTAAGAGACAGATGCAGTACGGACAGAGAGCAGAGTTTAACTAAGCTAAGCCTACACTCAGCAGCCTGGCTAACAAAGCAAGCCATGAAAGCAGCAGTCTGGCTAACAAAGCAAGCCATGAAAGCAGCAGCCTGGCTAACAAAGCAAGCCATGAAAGCAGCAGCCTGGCTAACAAAGCAAGCCATGAAAGCACTATGGAACCTTTGACATGTACAGTGTGGAGGAAATCTCATTTGCTTTTTTTGCGAGTAATCCGCCCCTGAATGAAAGGTGGCCGACGTTCTTGAGATGATTCTGACCCGATGTTTGAGCTAACTTGGACACGGTCAGACAGCAAGCAGACCGGGCGCCCTGCCTCTTCACACAATTAATTTTAGATTTTCATGTCAAAACGACACTCTTACCGCAAAGATCTCATCATACATCAGCACCACCTTCTCCGTCAGCGGTTTCTTAGGGGTTGAAGACCTCCTCAGCAAGCCTGCCTTCTTCTCCACTTGGGCCATGGCGCAGTCCTAGCATGGAGGAGACACACAGTAATCGCTGAAACAGGCAGTTCCCAGGTCATCTGCTTGCAGACACTTGGCTTCCAGCTCACAGGAGAACCTCAAATAAGACCCAACAGACCTCCACCAGAATTACCCACGCCCCCTATACATAAGTGCTTTCTCTATTTCTGCTCCCCTACTGTAATCCCTGGATTTTGTTTTCATTTTGCTTACAGTGTTCTTTCATACCTCCATATCATGCATTATAACAAATACCATGCGGATACAGACTAGTGCAGCATATTTAATCTCAGCAATTAATGTGCTGGACAATTAATGTGCACCCGCAGACTGGCAGATATGACGACAAAGGGTTTCGTCATTTGTAACCACTGCTAATTACAAGAAGTGAAGGTGTTATTAACATGACTTGTTAAACTCGCTGCTTGCAGATTTACGTAAGCCACTGACTTCAATCATTAACTTAGAATAACAGAAACAGTTCCCTTAATTAATGGATGTGATTTCCATGCGGTGGATGAAAAAATATTTCTGCGATATGAAACCATAAAAAACATGCCACTCACGTGTACAAACCAGTCACGGATATGACAACAGTAAATCAACCAAGCGTTAACTCCCCAAAAACACACTGTGTCATCTATATTGGTAGTTAAATTGTATTGTGACAAAAACTGCAGTCAGCTTCTTATGCCATTTTGCCGAAAGGATTACACCATACCATGATGTGAATTGGTGGTCTATATAAAGTTCTACACGTCCATTGTTCTACGTTTTTGTTTTCCCCAAGTATTTTAAATATGCATAATTGGTCATCTTTTATATTTCATTTTCACGTGCGTTCAGTTAGCGAATAACTTTTAAAAGTGTGGCCCCCGTGAAAAGAAGTTTTATCGCGCATAATTAAGGTCCCTACAGAAAGCACGTCGTGTTGTTACAGCATTTCTTATTCGGGTTTATTATGGAGCCTCCATGTGAAAATAAGTATTAGCGCTGACTGCTCTGCGCATTTTAATCAGCAGCATACTGTAGATGGTCATTCGTCGCGATTTTAAACGGTTAGCTGGGGTTCAGCTGATGGGTTATTGCGGTGTTTCCGGCTGGTGAGCCTCATCTTTGGGCTTTCTGCCGTCACAAACTGGGGCAGGGGAGCGCCTGCTCCTACTGCCGCTGTCACAGCAAGTTGTCATTGGCAGACACCAAGTTGGCCGTTTCTTAAATGACTTTTTGCCTCGTTAAACTAACGCTTACATATGTTTTTATTTTAATCGGTGTATACGGTTAGTTCCTACCTGCCTACCGAGTCAAATGATATTTGTCATGCGTCCCTTCTAAGTCGTTCAAGAAAGCGAAGAGGTGCCTCGACTTCTGCGGGGTCGATGGAGATCCGCATGAACGTCGACGGAGCAGCCCGTCTCTGGGTCCTAGTACCTCCCGTTTAGGTAGAGCGTTTGCATCTTTAAAAACCGGGCAAATTAAACCATGATCTAAAGCACCGCTGTCATTTTATTTTGCTTTTTTTCTTTGTTGGTTAACTGCTACTCACACGTATATGAAAAGTGGAACATGCAGTCGCTGCACTTTAATAAAATGAACATTACATTTACAACTAATTCATGTATGGACACATCAGTGTCTAAGGCGATGAACGAGTTAACAGTAAAATCCGGTTGAGTACGTAAACCCAAAGGGCGGGGCGCCGTCTTTTACGTCATTTTTAATGGCCGGAAGAGTTGGAAGTTTTCAAAACAACAACACACGCCGCTAGGTCCCAGTGCTCCTCCGGGCTGGGGGGCGGTTTGAGTTGGCCGTTATTTGTTATAGGTTAACATGTCGTGTCAGATAGAAAAATGTCGGAATTTGTGTGGATTCGAACCGGATCCAGCAAACGAATCAACAAAAATATTTAAAAGTTGCGGTTTGTAATAAGTCATATGCATCGAAATGCTATATTCATGTCATCGAAATAACTTTGTCATTGTTCTTTATGCGGAAATTGTGCTTCCTCTTGTTTTTTTCAGTTCTCTTAATTGATACTTTCTGAGGCGAATGTTGGCAAATAATGAAGCGACTTGTTCTGCATCAAGAGACAGATTTTAGTGACTTCACCCAAGGTAGGGTTTTGATTGACTTTTTGAAACAGAACTCCGCCAGTAGTATCTGTTATAACAATAACATTAATAGTCGATTATCCAATATCCGAATTAGCCCAAATGGACACCACATCCATATAATTATTAGGGAGCCGAAAAGTGGCCTTTTAACTTTCGACAAGCATATACGACATACTCAGTCACGCAACCAAAAACTTTTAGTGTTAAGCCGTACGAGATCGGTTTATATCGTGGACGTTGTCTACTTGAACAATAGCAGCAGAGATCGTGGTGGAGATACAGCCGTTGTCGTTTTTGAGAATGGAAAATCCGATTTTTGGAAATACTGCGAGCAGGAAGGCTGGCATTTCCTGCAAACAACTGAGCTGTGCCAGAGCCCTAAAGCGAAAATAAAGTCCATCTGTGCCCGTGGCAACATCATTGTCTGGTGTGAAGAGACCCCATCCTCCAAAACAACATCAGCAATCAGTGGTCATCAGAACTGCTTCTGTTACCGCATCTGCAGCAGATCTTATGAGCTGGAGGAGGGGGCAGCCATCTTGGGGGAGGTGAAGGTTATTCTGCACAACAGTCCTCAGTACATGACCGTTGCCTCTGGAAATAATGTGCACCTCCTGCCAGACCCAAAGGGGAGTGCTTTCAGGAACATCTCTGGTTTCTTCCTGACATGGTTCCCACAGTGTGGCTCACTTGCCATCAGCAGTATCTCCAGGGGAATTCTACTGAGGAAGGAGTCATGTGCTGTGAGCGATGGTTATAATTTCACAGAGCTCATATCCCTTGTGTTGCCTTTGGTCTCCAACCATCTAGAAATCTGTGCTGCCTCTACCTCCCGGTGTGACAACCTGTCCTTTCTGCTGAGCTCTGGCTGGATCAACATGATAGACAATCATGGCACGTTGAGACAAGTCTACAAACTGGCAGATAGCTGTAGCACCACGGGTGGCAAATGGATCAACATGAATATCTACCATAATTGGCTGGCTGTGATAGTGGGGAAGACCTTATATTTGATTGATGCCCAGTGTGGCTTGAATTTGGAGAGAATCCTCCTGAAAACAGATGGGATGCTTTTTGTGAACTGCCAGGACAGCCAGGTGCCACACATCCTGACAGAAACTGGGCTATTCCAAGTGAAATGCTGGGATCAAGACTTCAGTCATGTGCTGGACCCAGGCTGTGTCAGGCCAGATGATGTCCTCATGAAGACTGTCTTTGAAGAGTCTTGTAGGCACTACCAAAAAAGGAGCCTGAGTGACAGACAGATCACAGTGGAGACGCTGCTAGCTGACAGGAAATTCCAGGCTCCTTTCTTATTGACCTCTATCCTCTGTGACTTCCTGAAAGTCCAGAATGGAAGCGACCTTGAGTACGGCCAGCTGCTCAGCTACCTGAAGCCTGAGTTGAAACGCTTCATGCTGCTGGACGGCATCAAAATGTTAGCGACTGCAGCATCTGAGAAGGACCAGAGCAGCTGCTGTGAAGTGCTGGTGTGTGAGGAGGTTGGCCGGCTGCTTACTTCAGACATGGAAAGAGAGGATGTGCTCCACCTGAACCTCATGTTCAACATGTTCCCCTCTGAATCATGGCGGGCCACACAGGGGATCCTACAGCTAAAGTTGAATGAAGAAGGATCCTTTTCTGCCGAGGTTCCACTTGAGGTATGGAGGACTATCCTGTCCAGTGTTCAGCCATTGGCCTGGCCCACACATCATGGCTTTCCTCCTGCTGTGCCAGTTCCAGTGTTTGAGCTGCTCTGCCAGATGTTTCTTCGATACCAGCCTCAGTGGCTCCCCAGATTTTTGGAACTGGCGCAGCAGTGCAGCGGTGGCCTTTCTTCCACTCCCTCCAGGCAGAAGGCCGGTCCAGAGGAGACCCCTCTCTACAAACGAGCCCTCTCGGTGCTGCCATTAGGCAGGGACCCCCAGGGCCTGGAGGTGGAACTGCTGCTGTGCAGCTGCAGGCCCACCGGGATCCTGCAAGCCCTGCGGCTCCTTGTGGACCGGTGCCAGTGGGAACAGGTTCTCCAGCTGGCGGAGCGGTTCTGCCAGCAGAGCCCACTGCTGAACAAGGAAATCTTCACGATCCTGCTACAGGAGCTCTCCAAGCATCGTGACCTGGACCCGTACCTAGACCGAGTGTGGGCCCTGTGTCCCGCGGACGTCACGAGTACCGGCATCCTCAGTGTTCTTCTGGAGAGCCTTTCTGCATGCTGCCCATCTGGACCTCACCCCTTCCAGACACAAAATTGCCAACTTACCTTAGGCCTGCTGAGGTCTCTGTTGAGCCAGGTGCTCCAAAGAGAGACCAAGGTCAAGCAGGGGTGCGTGAGGGTCCTCTGGCCCCGAGCCCATCCTCCCCCGGTGCCCCCAAGGCGACCCAGGGAGATGTTGGTTGAGTCTGATGTTGGTCACCCACGTGCCACTTATCAGCCTGAAAGTGAAAATGGACGACTGGCATCCAATCCTGATGGCTAGAGCTCACATCTCAGCTTATAAAGAAAGTTTAGGCCATTTGTTTTCAGCTCTTCTGGCCACATTTCAATGATTTTTAAACCACTCCCAGCCCCAGTGATGAAAGGAATACTTACATCAGGCAAATAAGAGTCATGATTTAAGTTTACTGTGGAAACGCTCTGTGGACTGACCCCTTGAAAGCCGTGAATGTAAGGAATAGTGTGGCTGTTTGGTCTGAGGGCAATCGTAGGGTTTTTCCCATAATAAAAACATGGGATGTATATAAATACCCAGACAGGCATATAGAACGAGCGCTTAACCTACACCAATACGCCACCCCTTTAATTTTTATTTGTTTACTATACCTGTGTAATACAACAGCTGTAGTATAAAAATATGACGTGGATGTGTTACATCAGACCTTCTCAGCCCAGCCCTCAGGGACCTCCAGACGGTCCTCTTCTAAAAAACAGTAAAGACTCTAATGCTTCCTGCTAGATTCTTGACACCATTCAATCGCGAAATGAAGAGCAGGAGTCAGAGGAGATTTTCAGTGGGTTTTGGGAAGATTGGCTGATTTTTAGGGGAGCTGAGGGCAAAGATGGATGAAATGGTCTCTAGCTGTGCTTTTGCCCTTAAAATTGTTTTAAAAAGTAAAAACATGCCATTTCTGTCTTTCTGGGTATTACTAGTTTACCGAAAGTTCCTACCTTTGTTACCAATATATTACTTTAATCACATATTGTTTTAGGTGAAGCATAATATATTCTTAAATAAGTTCAGTCAAAGCACTTTAGAATTCATTTTGTGAAATGAATAATTACACTGTATTTAGTTTGTTGACTAGTAGTAATACCTGCATTATTGTTGTTAATAGTTTTAGCTGAAACACAATTACAGGAGAAATCTTTTAAATTTTTCTTTGTTCTCCGTGGTCTGTGAGGCTTGTATGGCTGCCTGAGTCGTTACATGCAGGCTATATGTTTCTAATTTTGCATGTGCAAAAAAATAAAACATTGCAGGCTATTACATTTCATTAGCAGATGCTTTTATCCAAAGGGACTTACAACTGAGAAAGCAGGGTTAGTCCCTCGAGCAATTGGGGGTTAATGGTCTTTGCTCAAGGGACTAATGGCAAAGTTATTCTACTAACCTTGGAATTCGGAGGGGTGACTCTCTAAATCCCACGGCCACACAGCACCCCTTAGTGGATGAATGAAGTACATACTATGTGCATCTGTCTTCATCAAAACTGAACTTTCCAAAACATTTTTAAACATCTGTGTCCACTTTGTCAGGGTCTGGCTATCGTTTGTGGTTCAGTGCAGGTCATTTGATTTTCACGCGTTTGCCTGTTTGCCGTGACGTACGCGTGCTGTGATGATCCCGGGTACCTCGGCTCAGCTGTAAAACTGCGCTGTCCGCACTTAAGGGCGTGGAGTATGAAGCTGGGCTTCCTCTCGGAAATACATCTGCTCTTGTACCCCTGAGAATGGTTCCTGGCTTGTATCTCTCCAGTAAAGCACTTAAGATCAATAACAGAAAAACAACATAACAGTTATACCGTATTTGGATGGTGACACGTGGACTTGGTGTTCAGGTAGAAGCCACAGGATCACTGCCCCTCAGATCAGACAGTGAGCAGTAGACTCTTCTCACATGCACACACTGTTAGGAATTTATACCTTTAAGGATACAATTGCTTGTCACTGGAGCCGTACCCTCAAGAGTCTGCCAGTTGTACCCTAGCTGTAGGTAAATGTACCTTTTAAGGTACAGAAATGGACTCAGAGGAACATTTTTGTACCACTGGGGTACATTAACGCTGTTTGTGCCTTGGGGGACAAAACTGTACCAGAGCCGAACACTTTTTTTTCCTCACTGTAGTGAGGTTAGCTTATTTATATAATACATTTCATACATGGGGCAGCTTGTTGGTGTGTAGTGATTACTCCCCCGTCCAAAAACATGCTCACATGGTGAAATGGCTTTTGGCCGTTATGCTCCTGCAGCTGGTAGCGGCTCCCAGAAGAGCTGAGATATGGCCCCAAAAACATACAGGCAACTGGGTCAGCTGAAATGCCGTTACGGCAGCATGCTGGAGGTGGCTGGTGCTTTGGGGAATTGGCCTTTTTTCACGCTCTGATTTGCCTGAGCTCACTGACATTTCACTCTTAAATCTCTCGTTCTGTTTCTCATCACGGTTACACCCATAACAGCATCATTACTACAGTTTCAACAGCAACAGTGTAATATGAAAGTTTGCTAAACATAATTTCTGTAATAGTAATAATGACACAAAACGAAGTGGATATATTTAAGGTGTCGCAGAGCCCACAGACGTCGCTGTAGAGAAACATTTGAAAGGAAACCGCAGCAGATACCTGATGTTCCTTCTGTTATTTCAGGACATGAGCAGTCAGGGTAAACGATACACAATAAAAAAAATCACTGTAAACTGCTGCTGTATTATTGCACTACTGTTTGTATACTGGTGCACTGGTGAACCTTTAGCGCTGTGGGTTCGATTCCCACCTTTGGCATTGTGTTTAGGAGGAATTTGTATTTGCACTCCGTGTCTGCGCAGGTCGCTTCCAGGTCCAAGTCCAAACACATGGGATTAGGTGTATTGGTGCTTCCACAAAGCCCTTCGAGGGTGTGACACTCTATGCTCCCACCAGCCAGCTTGAACCCTCCCTTGAGCATCTCTGCAGGTTTACCCAAACTGCACTGGATACGGGTTCTGGAAATGTGGTTGTAATCAGTGCATTTTTTAAAAGAGTCCATAAGATAGGTCAAATAATATTGTTTCACTTTAAATTGGTGTCGAGAAAATGTACGACTCATTAAAAATATCACACAGGAAGGTCATTAAGAGTAGGTAAAACACTATGACTATGACCTGACTAGGATGTGCATGTGCCAGAATATTCCACTTTTACTGAGCAACATTAAAAATATCATATTTTTGGTATCATTTAAAGGTTAATCCCATCCAATAAGGCTTGCCTCTGGCACTTGACTCATGTTGCCAGGGGACTGAACAGCGTGGTGCACGACAGTATACCCAGATGCTGTTTACTGTATATTCGCAGTCCTGAGCTTGTTCCTTAAAGCCCAGCTGCAGAGGCCTGGAGCTGAAGACCCAGTTCAAGCGGTTCAAACAATGTTTTTCCAACACCGGGAGGATATTTGCGTCAGATCTTTTCCGTTATTCCATAACAAAAGACTGACATGAATATTTCAGACGGAAAGGAGTCGGCCTCGCTCCCGGCTATGCGAGGCGGATCGGACCACCTTCTGGTTAATAGATTGTGTATGACGGGCAGAACTCCTGACCATAGATTATCTGTCTGTGCTCCCAGACAGGGTGGCTCTGTGTGATTTCTAGAAGAAAGAAAAAATCACCAGGCAAGGTCGGGGACACACATGCAAGCAGACGGTCAAGTAACTGTGGATAAGAGATAGATAGGCATTTGTGGAGATTGTTTTGCTGAAAGACCCGGAGATCCTTCGCGTATCGCCGGCTGAATGTGCGACTCCTTGTCATTAAGCTGGAAATTGCACAAACCCAAATGGTCACACTGTGCTTGCAGATACCCCGACATTTTTTTGTCAGGACTCTTTTGTTAATTAATTATTTTGAAGATTTTGCCCAGCCCTTAACAGATAACGGGCATGAAAGATCGTTTGCTAAAGTCAATGAAATTTCATTTCAGTAGTTTCTTACAGTGTTCGAGAGGAACGATTGGAATTGATAAAAAAAATTAAGTTTTAAGCCAAAAACTCACATCCTTCATACCAGTTTTGTCTTAAACACTCACGAACAGAGAAAACAGGATGAAACGGCAGAGATATTTAAGTTTGAAGGTATTTTCAATCAGGCTGTTTTGTCAGTCGCTGTGTGGACTTGGAGGTCTTATTATTAAATTGGACCCAGCTCGGTGCTGTGGGGGGCAAATAATACAGTAATATTCAGGACCCCGATGTCTGTGAAACGTCTTGTTAACGCATCGGTTTGAACACATAGACCTGCGTCCCTGGGTAACAAATACATAACGTAGTGTTTCTTGGGTAACCCGCAGAAATTAAATGAACCTCTTACGTGGAAGTTCAAAATAAAGTGATAATGATGGCTAGGGGGAACATTTTGTAGAGGGTATCGCCCATAAACTGGCAGCCATGGCAATGTCGGAGCGCAGCCGGTCGCAATCATGTTGCATGGAGGGGGACAAAATTAGCTCCATATTCTATAAACGGACGAATACTTTGTTCTCGAATTTTTGGTTACACCTTTGCTGACCACTAGGTGGCAGCAATAACTAAAAATGGGGACGTAAAGGCTTTTCAGTTATTTGCATTTTTTTTTTTGCTTCGAAGCAAGACGCTGGACTGCCTTTTAACCGGAAAGGAGGTGTTTTGATTTTATATTTTGCGTTCGTCCTTTACGTCCAGGAATGTATCGTCAAGGTTGTTTTATTTCGACATTAAATGATTTGGGAAACTTCTTTCAATAACGTGGCCATGAGGATTCTGAAACGTCCAAATATAGCAGCTTTAGGCGAAAGGAATTATTGATGAAATAAATAACGCTGTACTGAGCAAAATGCATTATTTGATTATACGTGTATTGTAACGTAAGACATGATCAATATTGATGTTTTTGACTTTCTCTAGCTGCATGGAGGGAACTGAATCTTTTACTATTTCTCTGAAGGTTGTTAAAACAATAACGCTCACACTGGTGAGCATTAACCGTACAAAGCAAAAGGCACGATTTGGAAGACCGCTTTATACGCGTATACAACCCCCCCCCTATTGTTTTCCTAAGACACATTTCCAACATGGAGGATTTTATTCATTTTATACCAGCAATCTAAGGACAGCCCTCAAACTCCCCCCAGCCAGTATTTTCTTTGCGGCCCTCCTTGGCAGATGGTCCTGCAGCCCCCACCCGCCAAACTGCCTCAGGGGGGTTGCAGATGGTCACAATGCCTCAAAGGAGCAGGGAGTGTTTGGGAGACCCCTTTAACTGCGGTCAGTCTGTCCCCCAGGGAGAGTGACCATCTCATTCATTTTGTCTCTGTAGGAGGGCTCGGGCTTGGATAAGAGCAAGGCCACCAGAGAATCACAGCAGGCCTCCAATCTACCTTGTTTATTTGCAGGTGTGTTAGCATATGAGATGGCGCAGCTACACCAATGCACAGGCTCATGTTCCAGTCATACAGTGTGACATCATGCTGTTTATCACATAACAGTGCTGCACACAGATGTGCAGGCCAAGCAAACTGCTCGGTGCCTCCCCTCTATCAGAAGGGACGGCGAATAGGGTGTGAGAGGCGGGGACAGGGGGCGGAGTTAATGAAGGGGATACTTCCATGAACAGGAATCACATTCACTGGAAGTGACCCAAATGCTTACATAATCAGTTCAGAATTTAAAAGTAATGCTCTTTGCCCTGCAAAACACATAATTCTGCACACATTTTATTTCCTTTAATAACCTCAGCTGGCCCCAGAACAGCAATTCTCCTCCCATAGGCGTTCAAACCCTAAAGATTCTTGTGCTAGTCGTCTGTCATTGGCTGATTGGGTAGTACCTTTTCAGCTAATCACAGGCAAGGACAGGAGAAGGGAGTCCCTGTTACTCAGGAATTATATTACCTGATTCGCTTGAGGTATCTGGGAAAACCAGAGCTGCAAGATAAATTAAAATTTTATTTGTCACATACACAGTCACACACAGTACGATACGCAGTGAAATGCTTAGACAACTGCCCGTGACCTTAAAAGACCATTAATAGGAAATAATATACTAAGAAAGAATACAAAAAATAATACTAAATAACAAAATACACTAAGAAAAAATGCAAAATAGAAAAAATAGAAAAAAAAGAAAGATATAAGAAGAAAAGAAAAACCTAGCTGTACAATATAGAATTTATGGATTTTTTTATGTGGGAATATAAATAGAAATGTCCAGGGGGTGTGCAGATATCCCTGAAGATGTCATGACACAAGGGGGTGTGCAGATATCCCTGAAGATGTCATGACACAAGGGGGTGTGCAGATATCCCTGAAGGTGTCATGACACAAGGGGGTGTGCAGATATCCCTGAAGGTGTCATGACACAAGGCGGTGTGCAGATATCCCTGAAGGTGTCATGACACAAGGGGGTGTGCAGATATCCCTGAAGGTGTCATGACACTAGGCTGTCTGCAGATTCAAGGCCCCATCTCCTGTGCGTTGAATTCCCCTCCAGGTGTTTAAGTTATGTCAGTTAGAATGTGACAATCACATCAAGTGCTTACAAGGCATTGCACATGTAACAGATGTATAACAAAGCCACTGTAGGCCCCAGACTGTGTTCGCTCCAAAACCAAGCACACTGCGGGAGATACGTTCATTTATAGCAACGTTTACTACTGTGCTGTTGCCATGGTGACAGTACTGGGTGAACACAGACGGTCATGAACAGGCATGATTGTGAAAGCAGACACTGAGCTGTGGGGGGGGGGGGGGGGGGGGGAG
>JAABNX020000047.1:3262080-3283925 GCA_015163995.2 Mormyrus lacerda | reverse complement strand
CCAAACGTGTTCTATCGGGTGAGGTCAGGGCTCTGTGCAGGCTAGTCAAGTACTGGGAAGCCTGAGACGTGGGGTTGTCATTCTTGCTCTCCTGGCTAGAGGGAGCCTTGTTGTTCCAGGGGCTGTTGGAGCCCAGCGCTGGGGAATTGTTGAAACTGTCCTCGTCGTCGATGCCGTTGGCCGCGTCGAACTGCGTGTTCTCCAGCCGGGTGATCAGCCGCTCGTCCTCGTCGCCAAACTCCCCCCCCATCAAGGTGGGCTCTCCCACCACCATCACGTCCTGGGGGGGGGCGCAAGAGGAGCAAACATTATCCCCGAAATGAAAGAGAAAGGGAGGTGAATCCTTATGGGCCAATGGATACACTTCAGTTTGTCAATGAGGGCACTTGATAATATGGAAAAAGCCATTTGTTACACCCTGACTCTTCTAACACATCCATTATGAATGTCTTTTTCAAACGGCCTTTCTTTAAATTATTATTTCTTGCCCTCCACCTTAAAACAAGCACCTTTATTTATCATCACAGAGCTACCCGGTGTTCAGTAAACACAGGTACACAGCAGCCTGGCTGCTGAACGCGCTGCCCAGACGGAGCCGGCACTTCTCGTCGGGCTGCACTTTTCCAGGCTCTGCGTGTGGGTCGGCCCAGCAGAACCGGCGCACACCTGGCGCGTGACACAAATCGACGGACGGTTAATCCTGAAAAGGCCCCACAGATGGAGGACAGCGCGTCAGGGCAGCTGTTGGCCACTGTTTTCTAGGTGGGGGAGTCGTATTGTTTATCTATTTTATTAAAATCCACGAGAAAACAGATATAGCCCACTCTCTCGAACACAGGAAGCGCTTTTTGCTGAGAAATGTTGCAAATTAGCACCACTCATTCTGGATGAAGAATAAAGCCCATCTAACATCACACATTTCAACTACATTATATGGTTTCAATTGGTCCGGCCACGCAAGCCCCGCCCCCAATAGGAACAGGAGACCAGATGCTTACAGGTACCTGGCTGGAGAGCGCAAAGCTGCCAGCGGGGCTCTTCTTCTTGCTGTTGCTGTTGCTGTTGCTGCCGCCCCCCGTGCTCATGGTGCTTCCGCCCGACATCTTCCTTTTCCGCCGCTTATTAGGTGGCTGCCTTGCTGGCTCCGCTACGGGTGGGGGGGGCAGTGAGGGATGAATAAGCCAGTATTCATGTTGCGTTATGGATTACCAACTAAACTGGCCATGGTGCCTTCAGCTACTTTTCTAGGTTATTGTTCTGGTTTGGGGTAAGCGGGTTTGATACTGGCGCTCACCTGGGGGGGCCACCATCCGCTGCCACTTCTGGAAGAGGCAGGTCTTCAGGCAGTCCCGGGGGCTGAGGCTGTAGGTCTTGTGCCTGGACATCAACTCCTGCATGGGCTCCAGGATCACACACAGCTAGGGGACAGAGATACTCGGTTAATCCTCAACCCATCATTTTTCCTGCATAACCAGACATTTCAAGCAGTACAAGGAGACTAAAGCTGCGTGAGTGTGGAAAAAAATCTCTGTTTGTTCGAAAATGTCTCAATCAGTTGACCTGCTTTAAAATCTTAGACAGGATGACTGACAGAACTATACAAATGTGTCATTAAACACCGAATCTGCCTGCAATACTGGTCATTCGAGTTATTTTTAGAGGAGCAGTCCGCTTTGAAGCCTGCGCTGAAGGAAGACGGCCAGCGAGGAAGGCTCACTCGGAGGTAGTTCAGTGTGGAGTTGGAGAGGCCACACCTCGTCATGTTCTTTGACAGCTGGTCCAGCATCTGTGGATCTTGGGCCTGTCGATGGAAAACAAGCAGCACGTCAAGCAGAGACGTCATTCACATTAGTCCAAGATCGTCGCTCCTGAACACTGGACACATAAAACCAAAACCGGAGGGGGGGACGGGAATCCCACTCACATGCATGGCCAGAATGCTGCGCGGGATGAGCTCGCGGTGCTGGCGGATGCTGAAATGCCACGTCTTGATCCTCATCATGTCGTCGAACATGAACTCCAGATACAGGCGGCCCTCCACGCACACCTGAGGGAACACCGGCGAGTTACACAACAGCAGTCCTCCAACAGCCGAGACCCGGCAGCTCAAACGTGCTTGGACCACAGCCTCGAACGCCACTGTCACAAAACGGGCCCGAGGTCTTTGGTGACAGAGGTCATGGGCTGATCGGCTGCAGGTGCTTGGGAACATAGGGCGTGCGAGATTTCACGCAATATTCACCGGCATGACGGTACTTGAACAATAGATGACACAATGTGTTGTTCTGAAGGATGTTCTTTCAGGGAGTGGGAATCGCGTGAATTCGCTGCAGGGCATACAGCAAACTCCTGCTGCAGGAACGGTAACCAGATCGTAACTAAACGAACTATTTAAAAACGGTGAAAAATTTTAATTCGAAGGAGAAATCTGTTCTCTGGGGGCTGGGGTGTGACTCAGCGGGTTAGCATGCTGTGCCTGTGATCGGAAGGTCACCAGTTCAAATCCCGTGGCCGATACAGCGATTTAACCACTCCCTGACCCCCAATTGACCCTGCTTTCTCAATTGTAAGACACCTTGCATAACTGCCAAATAGACGAAATGTAATATTTTACAACAGGGACAGGCAACGCTGATCCTAGAGTGCCAGTATCCTGCAGGTTTTCTGTCTTACCTGGTCTCTGATGAACCACAGCTGATCTCAGGCAGATAGAAACTCACCAAGTAGAAGAGAAAACCTGCTGGATACTGGCAGGATGCAGGATCAATGCTGCTTACACCGGTTTTAAAATAAACCCTAAATGACTGAACCCTGGCCAAGTGTCCCACCCCTTGTCCAATCCGGCCCATCTGTACTGCCAGCACCAGAGTGCCCGACGCTGGCACTGGGGCGAGGGTACCTGCGTGAACATGGGTTTGCCGTTCTGCGTGACCATGGTGCACTGGTCACAGTCCAGGGACACAAAGTTGTTGTGAAAGGACTCCTTGGGGTGCTTCAGGACGTAATACAGCTCGGTGGCACCGCCCTCGAAGATGCTGCGGAAGTACCGCGGGATCAGGGTCCGGCCGATCGCTGCGCGGAGGCAACGGACAAACGAGCAGCCGGTCATACAAGCGAAAGAAGCAGCCGTCCAGTCGGCGGGAAGGAGCTGAAAGTATATACAGTGTGGACTTACTGTATCTCTTGGGGCCGTCCTCCAGACAAAAGGTGATGGTCAACATGGCATCATCCTCAAAGAATTCCGTGGTAAAGGCATCCCACCATAGGTTATCACACTCCTGGGAGGGGGAGGGGGCAGATGTGAGCTTAGGCCTAATTCCTTGGCAGCCTGCCAGAAGACAGGATGACCAAGATACCACTTGTGTTTCTGATTACAGAATCCATCAGCTGTTTCTGACGGAGACGCTCACTCAGAACTGGGGTGAGTACTACCATAAGCATAAATGATCAGGGGGGGCAGACACTCGCCTCTGTCCAGTTCTGTAGCCGTTTGTTGAGCTCGAATATCCTGTAGTCAGTCTGGTTCCCGTACGGCGTGTGTCTCCTGCCATGAGCAGAAAGGGAGGGGGGGCTTAGGAGTCTTAGTCTAGCAAAGATAACTTCAGCAGGTAACGCGGCCTGGCCGACTGGCCAACCAAAGCAGCGAGTAACGCGGCCTGGCCGACTGGCCAACCAAAGCAAGCCAAACAGTCAGCTGAGGTGAGTGATAGAGGAGGTGGCTATAGCAGGTTTGAGACAAGGAGTCTGAGGAGATTCATGATAACTACTGACTTTCAGAATGAGATGAAAAACAATTTTAAGTCTTATCACACCATTACATCTTCCCTGCTGTTTTAGGAACAGAACTTTGCAGACCAGCCCTATGAGAGACCAGCATAGCCCCTGGGAGACGAGCAGCACAAGCACATTTGGTCTTACGTTTTTCCTGTCTTACATTTTACGAGACACTGAAAATGTCACCTTACAGTGATATTCTAATGAAATTGGGGAAAAAAAGCCTCTATAAAAAGTCACAGGTCGCGGTCTTACCCGATTCCAGGCTCCAGGTACGTAGGAGGGTACATTGGTGTTGGACTGCAAGAAGAAAAGCTGAGAGTTAGCACCCCTGGAGGGGCTAAGTGCTAGGGACTTCCCCTGGGTGAATCTTACAAGCGCGGGTCACGCCCACAGCGGCCTAATGAGCTCCGGCGCAGTGGCTCTGGGCTGCCATCTCGCATGTCCCCGGGTCGCTTCCCAGTGCCTTATCGCGCGGGTACAGCGAGGAAGGCTACTTCAGAGCACTAACAGGCCCCACCAACGGCTCAATCAATCATCCTTAAGGGCCCAGGATACACCAGCCCCCTCCTGTTTTATCTCGACAGCAAAGCAATGGCTTAACCCGATGGTGCTGACTCAGCTAGATCCCGGCTGAATTATGGCGGATGGGGTGGGGGCCAGCCCACAGGTTCTCTCCTTGTGTGCGAGCTGAATCGAGCGTAGTGATTCCGCACGGGGGTGGGGGTACAGGCAGCAAGCGAGGCACGCACTGGATTTATATCCTGTGGGTCACTATGTTCCACTTACAGGCCCCCTAAACCAAGCAGCTGTGTTTTCATACGCGCCATCTGCTTCTCCACTCATGCCTGCCTCTGCTCTTCTGTCTTCCTGCACTTCCTGCTACTGGTGGCTTATGCCCACACAAAAAACCAATCAATCAATAGAGACAGAAGATCCATCCGCCAACTCCTGGCAGACCAAACATCTCGTATGAGAGCCCACTTGCCAAGACCCCGGTATTTGTACACTTACACAGGCACGCAAAATTTATGAACCACGAAATGAATTTTTAACAAGACAGAGGATCTTTATGTCTAAAAAAAATGGATGGATACTGGGGGTTAAAGCACCTTTTACAGCGGCGAAGGTCACGATCCGCATGTTATTTTAATCTGAGGGACACTACATGCCTAACAATGCCAGTTAAAAACTTACATGCTGTATATATAATACTGCAGGTTCCTCTGCATTAATATCTGGACTATTCTCTGTTCTGCTTTATAATTCGGGACTTTGTTATTTTGGACTTCCTCTGCCGGCCCCTGGAGGATGGGCTCCCCTTTTAGGTTTGGTATCTTTCTATTAGGGAGTTTTGGCTTTTGCTCTCTGGGGACAAATGAGCAAGGAAGACAATGTAATGTTGAGAAAATGTGCTAACAAAATCAACTGAAATTGAAATGTAATGTAAAGTCCTTTAACACAACCTCAGTTTGAGTGTGAGAGACACAGGGGACAAATGTGTGTAGCGCAGACACAGGCCCACATGAAGGACCCGCCTCCCATGTGTCACTGTAGGCGGAGCCTCGCCCAGTGCCTGCTCTCCCTACCTCTCCACTAAAGGCTCTGAACGATGGCCAGTTAACCACCCCCCACCCCTGAGCCCCGACCCCATGCCAGCAGCAAGCAGACAGCCACTTACCCCACGTCTCTGTCCAGCATGGTGCCTGGGTGGAAGGGCGGGAAGGCGCTACCGTTCGGGGGCTCCTTTGGGGAGTACAGCTTGAAAGACTTAGAGGAACAGCCTGCGGGGACAGAGGAAAGTGGGGGGGGAGGTGACATCAGACAGGAGCACGCAGACGACAGCCGTTAACAGTGAGAGCAAACCGGAACGAGGCCGCCTGTCGGACCCGCCAGACCCGTGTCACCGCCAGGGACATACAAGTGCACACTTCTGCTTTAAGCAGTGCCTTACTGACTATAACCATTAACCAGTGCCCAACCTAAGCAACGGGCCAATGTCGGTGTATATAAAAGGAGCATGTTAGCATAGGAGAGCAGCGCATTTACATCGCTCTGCAAAAAATCATTTGGTAGCTATATAAAATGCAACTATGTCTATTTAAAAGCATTTTATAGCCGCTGTTCAAGGCAAAGTCAGGCAGGCAGTCAATAGGCAGACGAAACAAACTCGTATTCTTTGTGTCTGCAGCCGTTTTGGGCCCACAGGACATTTTGCGCCGTCTTTATGTCTAACACTGCCCCCCCCCCCCCGCAGATCACAAGCATGGAGGCGGCCATAAAAACAAGCCAGCGAGTCGTTCGTCTCTCAGACACACGAACATTGGCCCAACCCCCACCGCATCACCAGGCAGCGTGTGTCACATTTAGCTGTCAACCGTTTCGGCTGGCTGGGGGTGTGGGTCATCAGCACCGAGCACAAGGGGGCAGAGGCCTCCCCCAGTCTTGTTCCGGCCCACTGTGCCTCACAGGGGTCCGAGCCAATTTAATGACCCGGTGGCGTCCCCTCCATATGACTGCCGACGCCGCCACTGGGAGTTTGCGGGTAAAGGCGGCACGCTAGCCCCCACCCGGCGCCCAATTAAGCAGGTCGCTCATGGAAAGACATCAAGTCAAGCCAGGGTCGTGAACCCCGACAGCGCGAATGGCTCCATCTAATTACGACGATCAGCGCATTTCAAAGGCCGCGATTGATTGATGTCGACACAGGACCAAATAGGCTGTGCGCCGCGTGATTCATAAGGTGACTGACACAAGTAGCATGACAAACACAAATAAATTAGCCAGCCGATTGCGGACGGTACGGTCCGTTATACCAATTAAGCAACTGGGTCATGCAAGCCGAAGTCATTATGGACATTTCCTAACACTCAAGGTTTGACTCAATAACGTTACTTAGATTAACGATGCCAGACTGACATAATAAGCGTGACTATTATGAAACGGATGACATCTGCATCACAGGCTAGCCTGTATAGGGTACAACACATGTTACAAGTTAGTTCACTTATGAACATCGCTCTAGACGGCCAAGCGCTCCAGGCCCCGTTACAGAACAATGCTGACTGTTTGGTCCAACTGCACAATCAATACAGCCATTTGCAATAATAATGGCCCAGAGGCCAGAGAAATTTCTCTGTGCCGACTTTGGACTGATGCTCTGCCTATACTCGACCTCCATGTTTTCAGCAGATGATTATTCTTAATCCTGAAGGATAAATTTCATTCTCTGTTGACAAATTGTCCATGCGGGAACATATTACAGTTAGATATTTCATATTACAAAGAAAAATATCAACCTGCTGTGTGAGAAAACATAAGGCATTCATAGTATCAAAGTAGATTATCGCTGATTCAGTGAATGACATTAATAAGCTGTATGTCAGCGATTCCCCACATCCAAGACTGTGTGACACAATTCAGCAAGCAGCTAGGCAGTGTACAAGGAATTTCTACTGCTGCATTACAATCACCTGTGAGCGCAAGTACCAATAACAAAATAACAAAAAACTCATTACCCGTTATTCCTCATGCCTAGACGGAATTTAAACGAATATTTATACCATTTCCAGACAAAATATGAAACACAGATTTCCGCATCTCATCTCCAACGTACAAATCAGGGCTGCAAGTTGTCAGTTTAAACACAAATCCCAGCAAGAACGTCACCAGCTATTTACCCTGATTAGTCAGCATTGCCATTGCTATCAGTAATTATGCACCCTGCCTACCCGTTTAGCTCCAAACATCAGAGGAGCTTGAATCCATCCTTTTTTCTATCCAACAGGAAAATCATGCAGCTGTAAAGTTTCTGGATAAGGAGGTCATCTACAGAATTCATAACTTTCCAAATACTCCAAATCTAGTTCTATTAAAAGCAATGTAGAGTTTGGGCATTGCAGACACAGCCCCACCTACAGTGAAACCCTGCTGTGTCCAGTAGCAGATCAGGGGGCAGGAAGCCTGGATGGTGCTTTGGTGAAACTCCCACATGGGAAAAACAGGACAGCCAGCTCCATCCCCACGGCAACACAGCCGTGGCCCCCCCACCCAACTCATCACGCATTTGTTTTCCCTTTAGCTAGAGGCCTCGGGGAAAAACACCAAGCAGAAGCTGTCACAACAAAGACAGAAAACCAACAGTCATCTTCAGCAAAAACCAGAGAGCGAATGTGAGCTGCCCACAAGAGCAAACCTAATGGCTCGAGGTTTGATGCTGGACATTAGCCTGAGTCGGAGAGAAGAGCTACAATTACACTAACCACTTCATGCATGCATACGATCCCCTTACCAGACACTCACCCACGACGACTCGCAATATCGCCGCTGCAAAGACAAGCGAGCGCAAAACATTAACACACGAGAGGCAAACAGTGCGCGATTTTCAAACCGGGCCGCTAGCGTACATGTGAACATCCCTGCACACGGAATCGATCGCCCGCTTCAAATTGCCCACTAACTGCTGATCGATCGTGAGTCTGCAACCGCTGCAACTCGGAACAATCCTCGCAACATCGTCATTAGGACGGGAGCGAACGCAGCAGGAATATCTCGCTAGACTGGAGCGGCTGGTACCCAAAGCCACATTCACAGCTCGGATTTGAAACACATACGCACCTTTTAAGTGCCCAATATGCTTTTTACAGCAGAATTTCAGCTAAGGCATGACCTGGGGCTTGGCCAGAAACTCCCAGCCTCCCAGCTATATGTGAATGACACAGACATGGAATGTGGCTTAACCAGAACTTGGTAACTCAGTCACCAGTTCAGCTGGTCAAGTACATGATGAAATCAAACAACAGGAATTATGAGTGAGAGAACCAAACCCAGCGCGAGACAAGGCTATGAACTTAAAGTCCACGATGGCGTCACAAGCACTAAAAAAATTTAGATTTCTGCAAGCCAATTGGGTTTGTTTTTCTCAGCTCTACACGTGCTGAGTTTGGGTGCTGGTTGTACGATCATCTTCAATGTATTAAGCTTCAGCACCTCAGCTAACCTCCAATAATCAGTAAAAATACCATTCTACAATCCAGGCACATGACCATAAGGACACTGTGTGGTTCTCCCTGGTCTCTCTGCAGGACTTATCAAAGGCTTCATTTCAACCCTTCTCCATTTTCACGGGACCTAAACATCCAACTCACACTGACGGGAGCTTCCTGAGTCAAACGCATTAATAAAGGAGCCAGTGTGCTCAAGCTCCGAACACACTAAACAGGAACAGTCTCCCAAGGTGAGGAAGACACAGACCATTAGGTCACTCAGGTCACCGGAGAGGTAAACACTGAGCTCCAGCCGTTTGAGAAACAACTCAGTGATAAGCTGTCATTTCAGCACCTGCAGCATCCTTAGCCGGAAGGCAGATTAATTGACATTTTCCCCAGAAATCACCCACTTAGGGTAGCACACAAAGAATACATCGACAGATTTCAGTCCGAAGGAGCACACCGATGTAGCCCTGAATGTGTTCCTTGCATATTCTCATTAAAACACCTGCCTGCACATTGGCAAAATGGCTGCCTGGGACAGGTCTGCTGAGCAGGTAAATGTAGCACCGGCAGAATCTGGGAGCACCTGTTGGCTCATTAACAAAGAGTGGAGTTTACAAACACAGACACCGGAAATGAGGTTTGCCCATTGGGAGGCAGAGCTCATTAAACATTCATGGTGAAGACTTCTGCCATTAAAAATTCACTGTTCAGAAAAGGCTGATGCAAGAAATTCAGTCTGAAGCTAAATAGAGCCTCATGGGCAGCAGTCCGTACGCCCCCCAGATGAACGGAAATTCTACTATGCGGAGCATTTCTGTCCTGAGCATTAAGCATATACTCTGTTAACAACAGCACCAACCACTGCAAAGATTAAATTTAATCAGGCGACAAACTCCACTTCCTGCGGTAATTTCTGGCCTGCTAGTTCACTGACTGCACCGATGGGGCAGTTTCCTGTTTCTCGGGGTTCAGTGTTTGTCAGGCTGCTTGCTCCAATGCTCGTATCATGTGGCAAACAGCAGAAGCCTGCCACATTTATGAGTGTGCAAGAATTATTCAAGGGAGTCACCTCCAGGAGGGAGGGGCGGGGGGCATCAGTCATTCTCAGAGAAGCCACTGTAGATAGTTTGGGTCTTTTTAAGTGAACCGCTTCACAGATACTTGAAACATTGACATCATTAGTAGAATCACAGCAATACTGTGCAGAGGGTGTGGATATCTCATACCTCATACACACAGTCGTATACCTACACACAACTCATCAAAATGCAAGACTGCAACATCACCCAGAGGACGTGATCAGATGGGAGAGAAATATACCCTGCTTAAAGCACCCAGCTGCCCCCCCCACCTAACAAACGAACCCTTACGGCTACTAAATTACTGGCTACAGTTAAAGGCAAATAAATACACCAATCTACTCCACTAAATCTTCGGTATTTCAAAATGCTTTTAAAGCTGTCTCCAAAATATCACTATAAGTGGCATTTGAAAAATACAGGGCAAACAGTCGGAACCTGTCCTGTCCAAATTATTATTATTGTTTTTCTTTTTTGGGGGGGGGGGGGTTCATTATTGCACTCCAGTCTCTAACAACCAGGGCGAAGTGCGCACATTCAAAAACTGACCGGGCACTTCCTTCGACTGCAGTTACTTTACATTTCAGCGTTTCTTTCAATTAACCATTGCATTTTTTAATTAACCGACGCAAAAGCAACGAAGGGGCTCGTTATTATTAAGGACAACAGAAACAAACGCAGAAGTCTCCGACCCACATTGACTGCCATGTTTAAAACGTCGGTAACATTTGACATTTAATGAATATGGGAAAAAAATATATGCAGCTATATGTGAAAGAAACGAAGACACTATTGTGTGAGGCGACGTGTACCTGAATGCATATATTTACTATTCATACACATCTGACCGATTGTGTATTATATATACATATAAACTGATTTTTACTAATTCCATTTTTTAACATCTTCCTACCAAGATATCCTCTTAAGCACGATGCGGCCGCGATACATAAACTAGACACTAACTTGTTAATGCCCTAACTTACTCCTAGCGTGTGGGTAACCCTACCAGCCGAGCTTTGCGGGGGTGTCCCCGGCGTCTCCTCGCTACAGACCCGGAGATATTTAGGATGAAGTTACATCCAGCAGGCTAGCACCAGGTCCAGATGAGGGACCTCGGCATTTATCTCCACACATCTCTACACGCATTTATAAGCAAGAACTGGATACATATTAGCAAAGAGGAATGTAATTTGTAATTGTGCTTAATAAGAGAGCGATATCAGGGACGGCACTAGTAGCTGTGCGGTGCTCCGGACTTTAAACACCGCAGCATTCAGCGATCAAGCTCCGCCACCCACATGATAATCACCGCCGTCCCCGGCAGACAGACCTCCGCTCCAGGAGCCAGCCGCCGCCGGTCGGCCGGCTGACCAGGCCCCGGCAGACCCCCAATCGGCTGGGACCGCTCGTCTTGCGGCCACAATATAAGCGCGGCCGGTAAGCGCAGCCCGAACCAGCGGCGGCGGATTTGGCCCTGCAGGCGTAACTGTACCTGGGGAAGAAGTGCTGACAGAACCGGCGCTTACGGATCCCGCAAATCGCTGCTGCCCGGCGTGTGCGCTCAGTACGGCGGCGGGAGTGCCTTAAATCCCCTTCTTTAAATTAAAAAATATATATATTTTAAAAGATTAAAGTAACATTGGCGCTTAAAAAGAAAGCGGGCGTTTAGAGCTCCGTAATATTTTTCTTTCATACGCGGCCTTGTCCGGTGCCGAAAGCCTGTAGTAGATGAGGGTACGCTCCCCGAAGAGCCCTTTGTTCGTGGACAGACATGAACAATAGCTGTGGGCCCTCCTCTTTCTCCGTCGATGCGTCCCCCCCACCGGTCCCCCTCCGCTCTGGAAAACGGCGCTAAGCCTCTCGGACTCCTCTCAGAGAGTGAGGCCCGGGAGCCCGGCAGCGCCGCCAGCCGCCCTTCTCTCACCCTCCCCCCGCTGCAGCGGCCGCTTTCCAACGCGAGCGACTGCGGCGCGGCGTCGCGAACCCCCCCGCGGCCCCCCCATCGGTTGTGTGTGCACGCTTCCACGCGCCGCACGAGCCAGAGTAGCCGCTCCTCGCGGTATGTCCACAGTGCATTTAGACCAAGTGGTGACAATAAAGCTGTGAGCTTTAATAAATAAGATGCAGCGTTCATCACTGGGTTTATTGCACATAAACTCTTCAAAACAAACCAAATGGCGTTTCAGTATGACCCTTATAGCCACAGTATCAAGCCAACTTTCCCACGGATAAAAAGATAATAGCGAGATTTTAACCGCTGTTTCTGCTGGTACAATTACACATTCTTCACGGGATTATTGAAAAGTTGGGTTTAGATAAAACTGCCACTAATATGTTCAATTCGGGACAAGCTGTTAACGGCGAGTCTACAGCTCATGTGTTCTCAACATGTCAACAAACGGCCCTGCTGTTTGTCGAAATATTCCATTAATATACCAATCACACACATTAGCCTTGCCCACAATTTAGGTAACTAATTTGTAAATTGTTTATTATGAATGCCTAAGCGGCCCAAATATGTAAATTCAACTAGACAATGAAATATGTAACGTTTTAAAAAGGTCCCCTCATTTCAAAATACTCATACAAATCCTGGTGTGATCTACAACAGATATTACGGTAAGAGTGGCACTCTGTCTCCTCCCCCGGGTCCCACGCCCGTTTCCCAGGAGAGTGCCGCTGTTCCTTCAAACAGGCGAACCCCTTCGCTGCGGGCGCAGTTAAAGCTCCCTGCTATCATTCAGCTGCCAACGCTGAACTTGTGCATTAAATCTGGATGGCGCAACATCTGAATTCGGATAGTTTTAATCGTTTTATGGATAGCATTGCGTGGCCAAAGTAACACAGCTGTAGTGAATCTCAAAAACCTGTAATTTCAAAAAACCACTGGTAAAATAAAAATGTGATGTCTGTTAGTCTTTTGGGAATAACAGCTTAATTTCGATATGTAGGGTAGCAATTGTTGCAGAATAATACTGTACAAAAGTTTAGCTGTATCCTTCGTCCACTGTCCTATGTATCTATGGCAACAGTCAATAGTGCAACCATTTAACTGTGCATGGAGGGTAATCCCCTGAATGCCTGGGTCCATAACAACAGAAGTCCAGAGTTTGGGCTGTCCAAATGATATCTGTCAAACTGGTTTCAAATTCTTACAGGCAGTCAGCGTTCACAAGTGCTCTCCTTCAGCAATGGTAATCACAATCACTCAGCTGAATCAACTAGCACAGAAGTCAGCCATACCGGTACCAGTCTGCCAATATATGCAGTAATGATACTATCGGTATTGAATACCCGCCCCCCCCTTGAATTAACTGCCTTTACTGAGCCATGATAAATGTTTTAAAATTGGTTTAACAATGGAAATATTGGGTAAGCATATATCCTGAGTACTAGTTTATATCCTGAGTACTAGTTTATATCCTGAGTACTAGTTTAACTCTCACCTTTTTCTGACCTCTCGACATTGAACTTTTTGAGATGTTCAGTCGTGTGTTTATCTTGACAAGAACTCTCAAGAGAAGAGAATTTCTAAAGCCAAAATATATTTATTATGAAGTATTACTTAAGCACCAGCTTAATACTTTATAGCCTTTGAACAGGTATGTGACTTATGGTGATTTATTATAACCTGTCACAATAATAATAATAATAATAATAATAATAGTTATGATTATCATTATTATCATGATTAATAGTAGTAGTAGTAAGTTCTTTGCGGTACACAGATGAAGTTTGAGTGGTGTTGGTCGTCTCTGGTGTTGGTGAGCCACAGTCTTTGAAGGTTTCCAATCTACACAAACAGTAAAGCTCTTGGTTGGTCTACTTCAACCAGTTTTGCTCTCAGTACCATTATGGGATCAAAAAACTGACAAATTCACTTATAATTCAGTCTAAAGGGTTCAGGACTAGAACTAAAATATTTTGATGAATGTGCCTTTAAGTCTCATTTTGGAGTCTGTGCTTTGTAATTGGAGGATCGTTAGCGGGAGTCCTTTCTGATTGGTTGGTGGAGCAAATCACTTGGGGGTCGTCAGACTAGCATTGTGTTTTAAAGCCAAGTAGTATGACTATTTGATGCCTTGAACAGCTCCGAGACTTATAAGGTTGCACCTCTATAAAAATATTCTGTAGAAATACTTTGAGTGTGAAGCTGTCCTACACTTGCGGCTCTTGTTGTCTGCCTTTGTGTCATATAAAATGAATGGCTTCGGATGAAAAACAAAAGCCTGAGATAACAGGCGGCAGAAGTCAAACTCACAGCCATTTGCCATCAGAATTGTCAACCCCCAGCAGAAAAGACTGTTCCTGAAGTTTTAGATCTGCCTACCTTCAGCTGAGGAGGTTTTCTATAAAATGCACATGGCATCTCCCTGCTTTATTCCTGCCTTTTGGCAGGCGGACTGCTCTTTAATCACAACTGCATGAGTCGCTGCCATGTCACAGCAGTGGTAACAAAAAGAAGCTGGTGGGATGTTCTGATGAGAGAAATGAAGCTTCAAAACCCACTGCGGGTGGAATTTGTCACGTGCTGCCTATTGCTGTCTGGATTAACCATCTGAGAGCCAATGGAGTAACCAGCAAGGACAGGACTGAGCTCGTCGGTGACTGACGGCTGGTGATAATCCTGCTCAGCGGTACTCGAGGACCTGGCTCTCTCACCAGTACCTGCAGGTGCTCTGTGGCCGTCCTCATGTTACCTTTGCACCGGCCACAAACAGGAAACATCTGGAGAGCTCATAACGCAACAATAAGCACCCAAATCAAGTTAGGAATGAAAACTTCTCATGTGTAAATATTTGTGTTTTTGACTCTAATTATTATGGAGTTAAGGGTCACTGAAGTAATCTAGGTGAAATACTTGATACAGCTGCCCTTCTCTCACCCTCCAACAGCAGGGTTCTTCTCACTTAAGACTTGAACCCATAATTTTTAGGTTAGACGTCTATCCTCTTAACCATCACGCTGCAGCTGGTCATGCGGTCCCTGTTTGATCCCTTGCATGGTTTTCTCTCCTTCGTTTGGCCTGTTCATTGTATTTCAAAAAAAAATCAAAAGTGGGAAGTGGGGGGGAGGGGCACATGCAGCGATGAAAGTTTTTGTTTTGCAGATGAAGGGACATACAGGACGAAGCCCCTCCCTCCCCCCAGGGCACGGGGCTTGGCTGCCTCGCTTTCTTGCCTTCGCCAACAACAGCTGCGCTGGAAGAGTTCTCCACCTGTAAAGGGCACGCCCTCATCGCCCTACATCCTCATCAGATTAACGGGCTCCTTGCAGTATTTGTTCCAAAGGCATTTTCACACATGGTGCCGAAGTACCAGATGTTCGTGCGGCTGGCAGTGGGAAGCTGTGCCAATGGCGACGACAAAGAGGAAACGGGTTCCCGATCCTTTGCATGTGGCGCGGGCGCCTCATACGTGGAAAGTGGAATGTGGAAAGTTTATGTCACTTTTCTCACATCAGATGGGAGTTCAGCCTTCAGAAAGTGATGGCGCCACTCCCCTTTGAAGCCGTAGGCTCAGTCTGTCACGTGGGCGCACAATAGCATAACCTCTGATGCCAAAACCGGCAGTGACCCATCGGTCGAGCTGCATCCGTGCACTTCTGGCAAAACCCTGCTGCGCCCGGGGAACACCCAGGCTGCCTGGTCGCTTCACATCCCAGCTCACTTTGAAGATCTGTCGCTGTCAAGGAGTCTTGGGAGACACAAAAGACTAATTGCGTGGCTCATTAGGGAGACATCGGGATGGATTTCGCTCGGAGAGCGAGATGTCAGAGCCGATCGTGTAGCCGCATGAGCCGCCAGCGCCCACTTACATTTTCAGATGTCACGTACGCCTCCACGTCGTCACAACAGGGAAAATGTTTCCCACGTGGTAACACTACTTAAAAAAACTGGACAGCTATTTTGCTGCTAATTAGCTTTCACCATCCGGCTTTTCTTCACACTGTAAGAAGTGAACCTCCGTTGCTTACAGTTAAATGTCAGGATTATGAAACACCGGAGAACAGGATGGGGGATGGGGTGGAGGGGGCATGTAAGCGTTTCCACAGAGGTAGCCCTTGAGCGCAACATTATGGGTGGTCAAGCTATATAACCTCACCACAACAGTACACAGCAGTGATGATAAACTACATATGCAATCTGAACACCATCAGTACACAACACCAACGGTTAGTTATGTAACCAACCTCGACACAACTGTACACAACACAGAATGTTGGGTACATACCCAACCTCAACACAGTATATTGAAGGGTAGCCACACACACAACCCCAGCACCACAGAATATCGTGTTAAGGGTGAATTATCTGTTCAAGAAACAGCAACATAAAAATACACACCTGTATGACCCTGTAAAACTTAGTATGATTATAGACTTTATACAACCTTTATACAATGAATATAATGTGTTTACAAAACCTGTTCTGTTTTTTTGGGATTTGGAAAACCTGTTCCAGGGAACAGTGATATAAAGTAATCATACCTGACCCACCACCTAGAGAAAAAGACCAAGATCTATATTTGCACTTTATAAACCAGACAACAGCAGTGTATATCCAGAGACACCAAAATAAACTGAGTTTATACCTAACTCTGGGATTGGCAACAAACTATTTATTGTCATGCAAAAAAAAACAAAGAAAACAAATAAATACATTTAAATGGGCGCATGGATCGCATTTTAAAGCAGGTCATTCTGGTTTGGATGTTTCATCATCCCTGCAGCTTGATGCTCACATCCTGCCTGATGTCCTGCCCACTGCAGGGCAATGCTGTTGACCTTTCAGAACATGCTTCATAATTTCCTGCGACAAAAAGCAGGCAGAAACGCAGCACATGCCATGCTAACAGGCACAGAAATTTAGCAAAATATGTGCAGACAGTTGCCGTTACACATCCTGGCTTATCTCGGCCTTAAGGCACGTGTTTGTTGTATATCGGGGGCCACCACACAACCAGGCAGTCAACGACCTCGGTCGCATTTCTGTTGCCATGGCGTGTAACACGCCGGCTGACATGGCGGTGGGTGGCCTTCGGCGTTCTCTGCCCTGCCAGGACGGATGGATCATGCACAGCTGGGGCATTCTGCATTCCAGGCAGGAGGTTTTTAGAGACTTCACCACCTCGCTACAAGGCCCATCTGTTAAGGCCCATCGGTAATATCGGGGCTTCACTAGAGCGGGAACAGCGACTGCATTCACACCGCAGAAACGGGAAGAGAAGGTTCCCTACCTGCGGCGACAAACTGGTCGGCCATGGTGTCGTGATCAGGAGAAGCTGCAGCCTTGTTCCCTGACCACAACTCACTGGGACATTGGTTCTGCATTCACTCTAGCTCAGTCAGGTGTTTATGTTGAGTGCAGGGGGCTCCGCCCCCCTGTCATTCTTGCAACCACAACAGGAAACCACAAGCGATCTGTCAAGGGCCTGATAAGCACACCACCACACCCAACTGACCCCCCCTTAAAATATAGAAGAAAGCATGAGTCAGGGTGGGACATCCACTGCATGACACCCCCACAGAGAAGGACCCTGGGGGGCGGGAGTGTAGAGGGACGTCCAGGGCTTATAACTCTGCAGTGTTGATGTGCTTTTACATGGCAGATGCGGCAATGAAGCATCGGTGTGGATGAAGTAAATGGGCTTGGACTCTCAGGACTTTGACAGAAGGAACCTTCAAAGAAGACGCCCCCGATATCATAGTCTTGAGTAGAGCATTCAAGTCACATGTCTGCATGCCCCATTAGTCTTCCTAAGCGTAGCACCTTCCCCTCGTGTCACATGACTCTCCTAGACGACCTTCCCGACCGGCAGCTCATCGTGGGTGCGGTGGAGAGCATCATAGCGTTACCACAGCGACCTGCGCTCCGGGCTCGGCTATCCATTCACATTCTTGCAAATCCAAATCTAGGACAGCTTATGATCTCGTGTCTCATCCCGTGACCCATTTACACTGCGAGGCTTTTTTGTTTATTTTTTCCTCAGCCGGCGAGACCCAGTGAGGTAAAACCATGATCCCAGCACACTCATGGCCGGTTTGCTGTTGGCATGGAAACAAGAGAGGTGTAGGGGAATGATGGGGGTGGGTGGGGGGGGCACTAACTTTCTTCTTTGCGTATCACTCCTCCGCCGGAGACTGAAGCTGACTGGCTGTCCCGCTGTTACTGCCAAGCAGTTTTTTTGTTCCCTGGAGTGGCGATTCGGTGTCAGCGTTAGTCTCCTACCGACCCACAGCGCTAACGGCAGCTCAGGCTGCCTGGGCACCGGCCCGTGTGCAGTCAGCCGCCTGCTCCGTGCTGGCAACACTTTACTTGAGGGGGCACAAATAATATAGCATTACGGTATTACTCATGCATTAATTAACCAGTAACTAAGTCTGAGTTGATGCATATTTTATCTCAAGCAGTTGCTATGTTCGTTACTCAAATTCTGTAAGCTTTTTTGAACCACTGAAGGAAGTTAAATACCGATGTCATGTTTGTTCATCATTCATGAATCGTGATGCATCTTTTATCTCAAGTAAACTATATTTGTACATGATTTGTACTTCAGTAGTAACTGAGTTATTACTATGTATTTGTGCCCCGTCACCCATGAATGCTCTACAGGCTAAAGTCGACGTCTCTTCCATGAGATGACAGGGCGAGGAACCAACCATTTAATCCAATTGCAAGCCAATAGACTCTCATCATCTCTCTAAAAACATGAAAGCTCACTAACGCCCCCTAAGCGCAGTTTGGGTGTCTCTTGCCTGGTAGCCTCCACCATTGTTTTGTGTTTTGTTCCTCAAGGGGCTAAGGATGATTTTTGTTGCTGGTTAAATGAGAAAGGCAGTGAACTAAAACATAACTCTTAATTTTTCTTTGTAAATGCATAACCGCAGGACAGAGACCCTGCAACCGAAGTGATCGGCTCTTGCTTTCCTTTCACATTATTTGCATAGCAGTACAGATACTTGAAAGCCTTGTGATGATTTCGGGGAACTACAAAAAAAAATCTTGGTAAGGGAGCTGTAATCATTTTCAGAGCTATCTCCCAGTATTCTTGATAATGACCGACTCTGCTCTACACCCCTCTGATAAAGCGCCGTTATACACAACAGCACACAATTGTGCTGGTTTGTTGAACTGGAAAAGGCTCCGATATCCATTTAGAATCCACATCAAAAGGCATCTTGTAAATGATCAAAGGCCTGTTTTTGTAATTAGACGATGCGCTGCAGGACTCGGCGCCACCTTGTGGCCGACTAAATGAACGCAAGTCATCTAAAAAAATCTGCGTCAGCCACGTTAATCAAAACAAAGGAATACGGTTTTCTTTTTGTGAAAGATACCATTTGTTATTCAGGCAGCTAAAGAAACAGTAATTACGTTACATTTATACACGTTTACATGTAGTGCGATGTATGGATCCATTCATTTAGGTGAACATCACCAACAAGGTGATGTTGCAGTCAAGCTACTTAAAACAGCCACATGTCCCAGTGTAGGACAGGCAGTTAAAGTGACAAACCTGCACCGCTGTCGAAACCATAGCAGACTGACTCAGGCCCAGCCAAAAAAGGGCTACGTCATATCAGAAACGCCACCTTAAACGGGTACATCATATCAAAAACGTCACATTAAACGGGTACATCATATCAGAAACGCCACCTTAAACATATTGATTTCAGGGGGGCAGATGAAGGTATAACCCCCTCCCCCCGGCAAACTTTACTGGGAAATATTAAAATACCATATGACGTGGTATAATGTCTAGACGGTTTGACGGTCTGTGAAAAAGTGAAAGCAGACAGAAATGGGCAAAAATCCAGAAATATCAGAAAATATCTTGATCCAAATTACACAATTATTTATGTGAAGTCAAATGCAAATTAAATACAATTTTGTATTTAAAATACGTATTTTACATGTATCAGAAATACTGCCGGCAGTAAAATTTACCAACCCAAGGGGAGAGGGGGTTCTGGCGGTGGTGAAATTTGCCGACTGACTGGGGGTAGGACTGCAGTAGCAGAATGACAGATTTCCAGGGCGTCGCACGTCATTGGCGGGTGTCTGGGAGCTGCTGTCAATTTGCAGGAGACTTACAGAAATTCTGGGAGAGCTGACATGTTCCCACTCATGCCATGAGTTCTAGTCAACCCATCAGGTGACATAGGCAGCCGCCTAAGCATCTTCTGAGGTGCCCTGACTTAACAAGTCAATTCCACTTTCTGTCAGACGGGGGCGCCAATGGGGACTATAGACGTCGACCGGGACTGCATGCCATGTGCTTTCAGGGCACGTGAAACGCTACACGTGTCTTACAGGGCAGCCAGTCCGCGGTCTCGGCGGAGCGGATGAACCTCAAAGGAACCGGCGGAGTGTGCTGCACTCGAGCTACCCGCGGGGAGAGAGCGGCGTTGGGACCGCTTTGAAAAATACAGCAGCGCTGAGGTGCTGCTGCCATGCGTGTCAGGGAGCCGAGTGGAGTGGCGGACATGCAGCTTTGTACAGCGCTCTGGCTGCGTCTGCGTGCTGCTCAGCAGGCGTGTAAATGCAGAGTCCTGCACTTCCACGGCGTTTGGCAGCGGCGGGAAGCACAGTGCAGCCTGCGTGTACCAGGGCCCCAGGCGTCACAGGTGTGCGTCAATGCCAGACCGTGCCGGGAAGCTGCCAGACAGCGGCTCGGCTACTCCCCCCCCCTTCCCCCCCACACATACCGGCAGTTTCTTTATCGGATTCAAATAATCCAGCCATCCATCTTTCCTGCATCCGCTTCTCACAGGCACGGACGCGTTGGCACGGCTCGTAACGCTTATTTACGGTGTAGCGCCTGAAGGCCACCGAATCCAGTGTTCTGCCAGTCTAAAATGGAACACTGCACTAAGATTCTGCAATTTTATCGTTCTTTCCGATCACATTAAGGAAATACTGGCGTCACCCAACGACAAATATTTCTATGACACGCACTGGGCTGTGTTTTACAGAGAGGGGCTCACGGTCTCACTAGTGGGCGGGTCACTGTGTTGTACAGAGAGGGGCTCACGGTCTCACTGGGCGGGTCACAAGCACACCGGATCGTGTCTCTTCACGAACTGAGGTATGTCACACTAAGCGTGCAGTTCCAGTTCGGCTGCGAGCTTGTTGGCACGGCTCCTGTTTATGAGAGACTGGCACGTGGAGCCAATCACATCACTACTGGTGTCTCCTCCCTCGCCTCCTAATATCATGATTAATTGATAGTAATGTACAGTAGACACCTTACAGGTTGCCAGACTTTGCAGCTGGACAGTTTATTTTAAGATGAACAGGTTAATGTAACCTTCCTGAGCAGCTCAATGGTAAACCCTCTCCTGGGAGTTGAACCCACAACCCTTCCTTTGTGCGCAGCCTCAGCAATTTGTCCCAGGGTTTCTGCCATAGTGAAGCAGAGCTTTGGAAAATGTTACTGAAACCTGGGTGCGGGAGGATGGAATGTGCACAGCGTCTGCCGGAATAAAACCAAACGACGAGCCTCGGTGTGTCCCCTTGGGGGAGGGAGGGAGCCATTTTCTTTCTGCCTGCTGTCACAGGCGAGATGGGGTCTGTGTGAGGATTTTGGAGCATCCAGTGCCAGCAGGGCTGTGGGAGGGTGGCTTTGGGTCGGCTTGGAGCCCCCCCCCCGCCCAGCAGACGTGCCCCACTGGGCCGCTCGGCACTGGCTGCCGTAAAATGCCTAACAGCCTGCCTTTGTTTGGTTGCCATTTTAGTGCCGCCGCTTTAAGCAATTTTCCCTCTAATCAAGGAGATCATGTGACTTTCTGCATGAGGTGGCAGGCTCTGACTGATATTGAGCGCGCGCGTGTGTGTGTGTGTGTGTGTGTGTGCTCACAGGGGCCAGAGAGAAGGACAGAGATTGCACCGTGGGGGGTGCGGTGGCTTGGGGGGGGGGTCCGGAGCTTTGTATTTTTACAGATTTACCTCAATAACGGCATACATCCTCTGACTGAGTTTTTACCACAATCA
>JAABNX020000047.1:3240495-3251388 GCA_015163995.2 Mormyrus lacerda | reverse complement strand
GGAGGGGGGGCACCTTTTGCTCTATGCCTTGCTGGGTGCCCCAGTCGCTGTTTGACCCCCCGCCATAGAGCTGTTATTCTTAAAAGGTCACCTGTCTGTACTGCAAAGGTCATTCATTTACCAGCAGAACGACTCTGCTGGCGATGGAAGGCGTCAGGCGGTGACAGGAAGATGACAGGCCAGTTATTCCTCTCCCCCTTTTTCCAACCTAATTGAAACATACCCTGTGAAGATATTTAAATGGGGTCTTTTCACAGCAAAAAAAAAAGGAAATGTCACTCTTGAAGGCCACAGTCAGGTGTAGATTCACTTGATTCGACCGCGGGAGTTCAGCACCATTTTTACCCCCTTTCTGATGTAAATATCTTACCCAAGGATACAGCTGCTCTTGGTCGGCCGAGATACGCGGCCCACAGCCTCACTTGCTACACTCCCCACCCTGACTTTGCAGGGACTGATTTTAGAGTGTGAGGCTTTTCATTTAGCTGGATATCAGCTGAATCCATTTAGCGCACAAATCTGGTCCTCAGGGGCCGGACAGTCCAAAACTGTGGAGCTGGGAGGGAGCAAAAACGTTTCTGTGCGGCTGCAGCAGAAACATGGGACGCCGTCTCATATGCCACCTGAGCATCGATCACCCTGTGCACTTCCCCGTGGGCCAATCACCTTCCTTTGGCACGAGTTGTGGTTCGCAACTGCACTGCCATTTGTTGATTGTGACCTAGATCTCCTACCTAATTAATTGGGTTCATTCCTCCACGGCGAGAGCATAATCAGCAGCACTCCGGATCTGCCCAGCAAGTGGCTTGAACAGTTCTTGATCCAGATGTGACATGCTGGTTGCCAGGGGGTAGGTGTCGTGCGGCTTGTCCAATCGGCACTTGGCCCCATCGCATGGTGTCAGCTTATTGGTGTTCGGGGAAAGGCTGTGATCACAGCAGTATTAATGGCAGAAGGATGCTTCAGCTGCTCTCAGACTATTGGCTGATGCACACACTGCTGTGACATGGAATGCTGAGCTTGGAAGGATGAGGTGCGACTGGAAATACGAAAAAGAAGGAAAATGACAAACTGCTCTGGCGAACGTCGGATGGATCGTTGACAGATGGGCCACCACATGTAACACAGTTAGCATCAGCCACCTCACTGGTCAGACCGGCCCCCAGCAGGCTTTCGGCATCGCAGAACAGGCCGATGCATCAGACGGGTGCTGACGGGGACATCGAAAGAGATCAGACACCATCAGGCTGACCTGAACTTAGAGCCAAACAAGCCCTCCAGACCAAAGGTTTACGGGAATCTGGAATAACTGGGCAACCAGGCCAGAAGTGATATCTTTTTCAAAATAGCAGGGACTGACTGTGAGTAATTAACAATGTAGTGGTACTTTATTTTGTCTCCATATGCTATACATCTGAATGAATGAATGAATGAATGAATGTTACATTTATGTAGCACTTTTCAAGACACCCAGAGTGCCTTATAGAACTTCATAGGCCACAGAACAAACGTGCCTTTGCACAAATCCAGGCATCCCTGCGTGCTGCCGTCAGCCTCCTCACAGACTGACCCTGCGGCAGGAACGTCAGACGCTTGTAGCCGATGAGCCAGGACAGTACGGAGGCAATATCACAGCGTCAGGTTCAGTAGATACATGTCCTGTGTTCCTGTCTCAATCAAGTACAATGCTGGGATCTGTCATTCACCAGTAAAGGCAGAGTGCGCTTCACAAGCCAAGTGTATAACCCTGTTATTGCGTCCTTGTTGCCTTTTTTCAGATCTGGCGTGGGAATTCTGCAGGTGGACAGCTTACGAATGGCACCCTTGTGAGGGACTCTCCCCGTCCAAGTCAGAGGCAAGACCTCTGACGACATCAGGATGCGGTGATGCCAAGGTGGAAGGAGACGTGCTGAACGCTCTGTCCCATGCTGCCTCGCAAATAAGATCATGGGAGGGAATGCAAGAGAAAACTTGTGGCCACACAGACAAATCTGCTCATGAAGAACGTGCTTGGATCATTTCATCTGAAGATACACTATATGGACACCAGGCCATTACACCCACAGGAACTTTGATGGCTTCCCATTCTAAACCCATAGGCATCAATATGGAGCTGGTCCCCCTTTGCAGCTATAACAGCTGGAGCTCTTCTGGGAAGGATTTACACAGGATTTTAGTGTGTGTCTGTGGGCATTTTGCTCATTCATCCAAAAGAGCATTTGTGAGGTCAGTCACTGATGTTGGACGTGGAGACCGGCTCTCTATTCTGTTATAGCTGCAAATGGGGGGAGGGGCAACTCCATGTTGATTGGGGGGGGGCACATATGGTAGAGGACTTCTTCAGAATCTCAGCCCAGCAGGCAGAGAGCAGCACCACTATACTGAAGGCTGTTGTGTGTTGTGCTTCCAGTGATGTAACCGGAGTCATGTGTAAAAGGAACATTTAAGGGCACGATTTTGTGTTTGAAAAAGCCATTTAATCATGACCACGTTGGCCGTTTTTTGTTCTGTGTTCATAAATATTTTGGCTAATTGTGTCAGGTTTGTTTTCCGTATGTCACTGCTATTCTTGTGCAGTGGGTCCTTCTACTGGTAGGAGGCTGTACATGTACACACATCTGTCACATTACATATTCTACTTTTCTGTTATGCTCACTATTGGAAAAACATGTTTATTACTGTACCATAGCAACCAAGCAATTTATTTATGCCCTTTTAATATTTTGATTGAGGCTGATTCAAAATGTGTTTCAAAATACTTTGTAAGGACAAAGCTGCAAACTCTGATTTGAAAGTCTGCCTAAACAGCGGAGGAAATGGGATAGCAGCCCAAACGGGAGCATAATTAATGTGATGCTGAAGAAGGAAAACAGACGCCAATGTTATTTTCCATCATATAATCCTGGAAGTCTGTGTGTTGTTTTCCATATGCTGTGTAGCAGGTATGCAGATCCTATTCGTGTCATGCGTCTTTGGTGACTGTAGGCTTTCAGTTCTGCTCAGCCCTCCTGTGACACCCTCCCCTCCCCTCTGTAACACATTTTTCTTTGGGCCTCATTTACACTCCTTCAGCATCAAGGGCTCTGCGCTTCACGGAAGCTCTTCCCTGCACTTTGGCAGCATCTGGTGGCTGGAAAAGGTCAATAATTTGTCATTTGTTACGTATACCGCCCTTGACGGATAAACCTTGTACTGCAATTTCTTTCTTTCTTTCCTTCCTTTCTTTGGATTTCTTAAGAAACCTAACTTTGCGTGAATAGTGACTCTAACCGATGGGTGAGGTCAGCTTAGGAAGGTGTTTCTGACCTACAGGCAGAGTGTGTCCCTGCCCGTTGGACCTACTATTCCAAGTCAGGGCCGACGGTTCTGCCTTACGGCTCGACCATTGTGGGCCTTAATGAATAATGTCACCAGCAATGGATTGGGGGGTGGTAATAATAATTTTACATTTAAACAAAACACTGTGCATTTCTATGTTTACTCCATATAGCAGTTTAGGCTCGGCCCCCACTTAATATCCATATATTTTTGGTGGCGGTAATATAACTGCTATACATACATACACACACACACACACATACACACACATATACATAAACACACACATATACACACAGGCACGAAGTGTAAACACACTGGCTGCCGAAAGCCAGGCTGTCTAGACCTGTGGGTGATGTTAGTCCTTTGCAGTGATTAGTGGCGATATGCTACCGTCGGTCTCCTAAAGAGAACACGGCTATAGCCCCTGGCTGTCTGTACGTCAGTGAGGCAAGGCAGATTGTTATATACTTTTAAAATAACAAATAACATTATCTGTCGAAAAGCGGTTCGTTTTTTAAAAATATTCTGACTGTCGAGCAGTAATTATGGAAGGGGAAACGCGAAAGCAATTACTTTCTGGTCCAGAGGATGTGTGATAGAAAAAAAATTACAATAAAAGGTCATTTTGTTTTCACAGCTATTTTGACATATGCCGTTTACGACAAAAATAGTTTTATCGTATACTATGCTCAAGGTGGCCGGACCCATGACGTATTTGAGCTTTTCTAGATTCTTCCTATCTGTTGTGAATGAACATTTTATTTGTGTAGACCGCTGACCGCAATCGCAAGAGAGACTTTCATCTCCGCCACAGTAGGTGGCAGCAACAAGACAGACGAGCGTGAAATCTGCCATAGCTCCACACAAGAAGAAGACGGAGCGCCTGCTGGAGTTCAGCTGCCAGCCTTGGCCCATCATGTAAGTGCTGCGGAACATTCCCTGCAGTTGAATTGCAAAATTTCTCGTTTCAGCCTGTTTTGCAAGGCGTGCAATTCTACATTTGCTCCAAGCAAGGAAACCTGGAGTTTAGAGGCCAAACGGCTCTAGTTGCATGAAGATCCCGGCTAGGATTTTGCATCATTGTTGCAAATCGAGCCGCTGAAGCTACAGCCAGAACGAGAGATGGAGGGAGGGAGCGATAGAGAAGGCAAAGTCTTTTGTGCTTCCCCTCCCCCCAAAGGAGAAATGTCTCCAACCAAGGGAGGTAAGAATATTTAAACGATCCGTGCAAAACTGTAGCATTGCATTCAGGGCTCCAGTCTTTGCAAAGAGCGGTGCAGCAAGTCGAACACAGCCAATGCATTTAATTTTAATGCGTTTAAATGGTCAGTTGCATTTCCTGTTTAGGATCAGTACTTTGCAGAGTTCCTGGTAAGGCGATGCCAGCACTAGTTACTGTAATAACTGTATTATTCGCTTACCTTTCGCTTCGATACCAGGAAACTGTCTTTGTAAGTAGTTGGCAGCACCATGAAAAGTGTGAACATTTAACTGTACGTAATGCCAGCGTTCCGTCTTACAAATGCACAAGTTAAAGTGGTAATCTTTGCTTATTAGACAATAATCATTGCACATTTGCTAATGCGCGTGTTTTTCGCTGCGCATCTATTATTTGCAAAATCGCTTAGCTTCTTGAGGACGGTTTGGCCTCCTTGCTGTGTCAGGTACAACCAGCCAGGATATAAGGCACAAGTGAAAGGCCAAGTCTGCTGCTTGCAATTTTGTTTTCACCCTCGATGTAACGTAATGGAAAACAGATATTAAATTGTGCTCAGGCGGCTCATCTTGGGGGCGAAGTTTTGTGTCTGCACCCAGTAACAAATAGGTAGACATTGCAAAAATAACGCGCTAAAAATAGTTTTGTTGCACACACGTAGCTGCCACAAAACAGCTCAAGGAACGGGGCTACGGAGTACTTAAATGCAAAAAAAAATGGATGGGAAAATGATCCAAGCTGTATCGAATTAGGAGGAGAATGCCTTTATCAAAAGCATGACTGCACGTTGAATATTGCGTGTGGCGTCCAGAAAGCAAATAAATAAAATAGGAGTGTAACGCATTCCTAGAATAACTTCGCACATTTCAGATGTTAGAGGGGGGGGGGTTCGGTGCCCCGATCCTTTTAAGCCCCGTGAGGGTGCATGACTCCTCACACAGTGGGCCTAATTGTAGCTTTCATGGATCCGAGCATCGAGCAACGCCCTATGACCAAACAGAATTTGAGACCCTTTTCGTGGTTGTGTTCAGGAAGTGGTGAAACTGTCTGCAGTGAATAAAACTGATTTTTATGTCGCTGCTCTGGAATAATGCATGTTTTAGTTGAACCCATGCGATGTGTCTATTTTCTCTGTGGCTGTGGGCTTGAAGCGTAATCTTACCTGTAAGAGACGTCTGCATGGAGGCCTTTGTATACCTGCACTACGGAGGTTCCCAAATGCCACCTCAGTCTTGTTCCTGCGTGACGTCATTTCAAAACTAGCAAGCAAGTGTGGCGTTTATAGGAGTCACGCACGTAACGTTTGCACGTTTTTTTGGTTATTTTGAAAGTACTTAGTGCCTGTCCACTGTGGTTTGCATCACAGGGGAACGTTGCATGATTTGGAACCCGCCTCTTTTGAACTGTTTGTGTAGATTCATAGGCCTCTGCACCCCTTGAAATGAAATGAGACTGAACTCGATTGTTAAAATACAGTTTTGCTTGTCTTGACTAACCTGCTGACGATACTGAATGTCACGGTTTAACTATATTTAAAGTTGATTCAAGTGGGAGCTGGGTGTTCTAATACTTTAGAAAGTAAACTTATAAACTCCGAAGTCATTGCAAACAGTGTCCCTGTCTACTTCCTCTTGCGATCTTGCTGGTGAACCTCCCGGGAATCCTTGCCCTGTTAGGCCTTCTCATACCCCCTGGCCCATTATTTGACTTGTCGCCATCCAGATTGTTTGCCACATTGACTTATGGGAAGTTGGGGGGGGGGGGACCCTGAGGGCTGCAGGTAATGTGGCCCCATGTCTCCACAAACGTGGCGACTTTGTGCCGTGCCTTCGTTTGTGTACGAAGGATGTGGCGTAAAGTCCATGCAAATAAGTTCTGCCTCAGCTTGCAGTCTCCAATCCGTACACTGGCCTTGGTCCAGACCTGTAGAGGAATTCTGCAGCTCACACAGTGACAGCTTTCTCAGATTTTTCTCTCTTTTTTCGGTTTTTTGTGGTTGGTCCCCCTCCCCCAAGCCTTTATTAAGCTCTGAAATGCACTAAACTGGTACAAGATATACAATTAGTCCTTTTAACAAGAAATGTGTGTCTCCGAGGTGTGTGTTCAGCGTTCCTGCTGCAGTGCTGGCTGATTCGTGTCTGCATCTCTTGCAGGGCAGTCGGTGAGCGAGCACAGCACGCTTCTTGCCGACTGTATTTATTTATTTGCCTAATTTTTATACTGCACCTTGGGCCCATAGTTCTGCTGGAGAGTGCGGTAGGGTTGTGCTTAAGGCGAATTCAATAAGAGATCAAGTTAACGTTAAGTGTTAGTGCCGGCTTTACATTGAGTCGCTATTGGTGAACAGATTTTGTGCAAATTAAATCTGGACAGCTGCCAAATAGTATAGGACATGCATTCATGCTTCAGTTGGTATGCATGCTTTGTGTCATTTTCAATGCGATGCAGAAGCACAGAAGTCTGCTTCGGCTGACGGTTCAGCATCACGTGACGCTTCCCCACAACGTCCTGAGAGCCGGCGCCGCTAAAGGCGCAGCGTGTCTCTCTGGCTGATGCCGCGCCACCTGAAGCACTTCTGCCCTCCGCCAAAGAGGCTGATGAACTTTTCTGCTTCGCGGGAGGCAGCGAATAGCCTGCTGCTGTCTGCAGGTCGGCTCATACGTGGCGGAGTTTTCGCAACGGCCCCAGCCGATTCTGATTTGCTGTTGTGTAAAACCCCGAGACGTGTCGAAACCGGAGACTTGGTAATCCGTCCGTTCCTCCTATTACCTCCGTCGTCACACGTACTGTAGACTGTATACGTCCTCGTCACCCATTTCTTTGATTCAGGATTGAAAACGTGCAGCACAACACGATCGTGGAAGCAATGATCATTTGCGAATGCCGCTTGCATAGTAACATTGCTAAGAGACATGTCCGCACTGTTTATGCAGCCATTTTTTGACCTGGCTTAGGCACGACGGCTGTGAGGCTCGGGTAGCCATAGCGATCAGGAGATTCGGGATTAAGGCCCGTACCAGCAATAGGGCACAAAGTCCAGGCCTGTCATAAGCTGCATGCTGCACCTGTGCACGCGCGCCGGAGATGTGGAAGCTCACCCCTCGCATGGTCACCGTGGTGTGCCGGTCAGCCGTCAGCTAGGCTGCCGGGCCACTGGTGGCGCACAAGGAGGGATTGTCTGCCGCTTGCTGTCTCGTGCTGCAAAATGCGAAAGGAACTGAATGAACTCCTATTGAAATCAAGCCACCGGGAGTGAACCCGGGAGTTTGTGGGTGGGAGGCAGTTTGAAGCGGATATTCTGTGCCGAACCCGCCCCCGTTCCCTTCTCCTACTGCTTCCGGAATTCCATTGAAGACCACTTGAGATTCTGGGCGGAGTCCAGGCAGGAATTGGGCAGTATAGAGATGGACTAGGGAATGAGGGAGGGGGGTTAGGAATCTCGGCGATGCCGGGCTTGCTGCCAGAAGGCGGTTGATGAGTATCTGAGTATCTGATTCCCTGCTTCCAGTGAATTATCCTTCCCCTGAATTGAGTCGTTTCTAAATTTGTCCTTGCTGTGTTTTATTGGTGAGCTTGTGTGCAGTTAGTTCTTCCTCGTTGATTCTTTCCATCACTTTAATACCGCTGAAAGAACCAAATCACGCAGCTCCTGGGGGCAGGATCACAGTCCCAACCCCTGCCCTGGATGCTGGTATTCAAAAGCCTTTACTTCTGTATTCTAGCAAGTCCCACGTCTTAAATGCTTTTAGCATGTGGACGAGGTGGCACCTAAACAGGGCGTCCTCCATCGACGATACGGATAAGCATAGCGGCGTTTGTGGGGATGTCTGTCGCTGTTTGCCCAGGACTCAGGGTCGTCGGTCACGGTGGCGCCTGTGGAAAGCGTTGATTGGGCTGGGGGGCCGGTTGCATTTATGGCAGTGACCGTATTGTGGAAAATAGAATCCTCACAGCAGAATATCCTTGCACCACCTAGGTCCCCACTTTGCAGCTTCCTAGCACTTTGTCCTTCTGTTTACATAAGAACAGCAATTCCAGGTTTTACTTCCCAGTCATTCTGGCACAGGTTAGAAAAACCTACGCAAATGTAGGTAGATGAGGTAAAGTTCCTTCTTTTCTGTTCTTTGCATTACTCTTTTTTTTTTCTGTTTTGTTTTTATTTAAGATTTCGTTTATGATGCCTCTTGGGTCTTCAGACTTCTCGCACCGAGTCATTCTTCCGCTGTTGGCCGCTGCAGTGTTTGAGGGGTTTTCTTTCCAGTGGAATGGGGAAGTGTGCATGCGAGTTCCAGTGGTTCCCCCGCCGTGCGTGTTCGGCCTTGTGCGCCCCAAGGCCCACGCCACCGCCATAGAGACCGCGGTGGCCTTCGCACTCATGCGGAGCGTGCCTGGTCTTGTCCAAGGAGCCGCTGCCTTGGAGGCCGGCCGCTCGCCGGAATTCCATTCGTTTGTGGCGGGAAAGGGTGAGCGGTCTCATCGCCCTTCTGTGTTTTGCACTGTTGTGTTTGTAGAGCGTATAGATATTCAGTCCCAGGAATGGAAGCATTAAAGGAATTTACTTTGACTTAAAGATCAAACATGCAAAGGAGCATGATTCCTCCCCCCCTTTCTTTCAAGTTATTCCACTTAAGTGTTTCATAGATGCCAGTGTCAAACGTGCAATGGGCCGTGGGTGCGAGTGGCTGGAATCTGCTGTCGTCTGAGGCTCTCAGGATTACTAGTTCAGTCGCTGTTGCATCTTTTGGGAGGTAAAGTTGAATAATTCAAGGGTAGCTTCCCACTCCGTAGAGACACCAGTTTGATGAACGGTTGTGTTTTGATGAATATATCGGTATGTTCAGTGTCTGTCGGTGAGCAGGAAAAAATTTCACGTATTTTGCAGGCACGTTTGTCTAAAGCAACATAGATGTGAGACAAGGTCAGCCAGAAGTTTAAGGGTTCAGGGCCCAAGAGTACCAGCCATGGGATTCAGACCCACAACCCGATGGGCATGGGTCCAGATACCTAACCTGCTGTGCCACACAGTTCCTGGTTTTGGGTTGTGGTTTGTTAAATGCTTTTGGTGTTAGTGACCTTGTGAAAGGTATTTGGTCTTGTTTGTTTGGATGAAGAGGTCTTGATTTTTGTAGCGTCGTCACTGAAATGTCGCTCTTGAATTGCTCACATGTGAAGCTGGTCTGTCCGTGAGCCTTTTCCGCCTTTTGACCTTCGCCTCCTCCTTGGTGTCCTCCAGCAGGCAAAGCAAGAGGCAGAGCCAAACTCAAGCTGTCAAAGGAAGTTTTCGAGCAGCCTCCTCCAACAGCAGCGTAAGATTTCCCACCCCTCTTTGGACAGACAGGAGGATAGGCAGTATATGTCAGGGAGGTGGGACTGGGGCATTATGGGTACAAATTCAAGTGTTTTATTCTTTATAAAAAGACGATATTGGTGTTGTATTACAGCTCAGCAGATAGTCCATGACTTCCATTCCCACCAATTTATGCAGCCGTGATTTTTCACTCACATACCCCGTGGCCCCACAGATGGGGGCCCCCCAGTACTCTTACCACAGCTATTCGGTGAAATATCTCCATTCTTTAAATTGTAATCAAACCAGCATAATTTTATATTTTTCCTTATACCAACAGACCCCCGAGAGATTTGGATTCAAAAGCCTGTGTGACCATTGGCGGGAAGGTACAGTCCAATCCTACGTGTCTCCTCTTCATTTTTATTGGTTCATCCGACCAGCAGCTATTTTCCCCTCTGCCAATGAGAGTGTGCCTTGGCTATTGTCTGTTTACAAGCACCCGCCATTCTTTATTTCACCGGCGCCTTTGAGATGTGCATTCTCCATCTGCTGTAAAGACTTTGCGTAACTCGGAGAGTCATTGCTGGCTGGTTTTGCGGCGTTCTTGCTATGCTAGCATCTCTACATGTCAAGCCCATGCTTTTACAATGGCTTGAGGCAGGCAGTCAGTCATACACCAGCCCAAAGCGACACCCACTGCACATTACAAGTGAATCACTGAAGCAGACGAACTGAAGGCTCTTGGGAATGTTCTTCCTTCCGAGCAGCAGAGAAAATATTTATTTTAAACTTCTAAAATTAGTGGAATTTTCCATTGGCAGTGGTGATGGTTTTCTTCTCTTATAAGTGAGAGTAACCACTGTTTTGTAAACGTAAGATTAGAAGTGTTTCAATTCCCTTTTCTTTTAGTTGCGTTGCATTTTTTGAAAGAACTTTGAGAAGGTTAAAATCACCAGTTTTAGTGATAATTTGCCTCAAACAGTATTGAAAAAGAATCAAATACTGTAATATGCAGCACTCGATTACCAAAAATATGTATGTAATTAATTGACTTGTGTGTGTGTGT
>JAABNX020000047.1:3209752-3230544 GCA_015163995.2 Mormyrus lacerda | reverse complement strand
GAAAGGCCTGCTTTGACCTTCTTACTTCAATGCTCTAGAACAAAGGTCCTTGTGTGTGTGTGTGTGTGTGTGTGTGTGTGTGTGTGTGTGTGTATATATACAATATAAGCATACACCGCAACATGTACGTTTTAATTCTAGGTTATATCAGGAGAAGTGCCCTTATTTTGTACGACCCCTTTGAAAGCAGTGCTTGGGACTCTGGGTACCTGTGCTGCTGACTGTGCTGCTGACTGTGCTGTACTCCGCACGACTTACCAGGGGAACCAATCTTGCACGATCGTAAGCGGCCCTGTTGGCTGTCTGGCACGGTTATGACATCAAAGCGACACTAACAGGTCAGCGATGTCCCCACCTCAGCCCCCCCTCCCCCCAGTGCCAGACCACCTGAAGCGTTAGAATTCGGTCTCGCCTAGAGCTTGACTTTTATTCTGGGTTTTTAATAGTGAAATGAGAAACGGGAAACTCAGTGGAGCGTCACCCTCCCAACCCCCCCATGGAATCGGGGGGGCTTCAAATTGGATAGAAGTCTAGGGAAATTGGGTATGGTTTGAAAGAGGCGTATGGATGGAGTGCAGGTATGAGTGCGATAGCACCTTTGCCGCATGAAGGTGCAGACATTCAACAATCCAGTCGTTCATCCAGTTATCATTTATGATCCCCATCATCTAATCAGTCGTACGCTATGCACTGGGCACCCGGAACAAGCTGGCCGTTTCCCCTGCTTTATCTGCTTGGGTATAAATGGCAAGACTCCACGTAAAATACACCTGTACCCCCTCAGCAAGCTTTCCTGTCCAGCCATTCCCCCCAGGCACAGTACAGTACACTCTGTCGTCTGCACTGCTGTTCTGTCACCCCCCTCAATGGGTCTAAGGGTCCCACCTGTCCTTTCTGCGTGTGCAAACCACCGACCTTGAAAAGGCTTCTTACTGCTGAATCCCGTAAACTCCTCCCAAAAAGGCCCGATTCTGCTGCGCCTGCATCCACAGGGTTAAGGAGGACCAGCCTTGTGACGCTTCTGTGTGTTTTGTGCGGTTTCCCTTTTTATTTTCTAAAATGTTTTTATGTTTTGTTGCCTTCGCTGCTCCTGCCTGGTCGTGGCTCGGGCCAGTTTCCTGCAGTGACTATTATTGAGAGGCTTTTTTCTCTCCCCCTTTCTGAAGTGCAGCCTTTGAAAGTAAACAATAAAACATTCTCACACTGAGAAAGTGAGTCGGAAAGCAGTTCGCATGCTATGCTAGCTGGCGTGTTTGTCACCCCCCCCCCCCTTCCCTGCCATCACTCTTATTTTGATGATTGGTATCAAAATGTACAATTGCATCTGCTACTGTAGGCATACATGGGGGGGAGTGAATAGCTTGTGCCTTCCCAGGAGAGTGAAGTTCTCAGCATCCCTACACTGCTCTACAAGGCATTTAAAGACTCATGACTGTTTTAGCGGGCGATACATTTCTATGAATATTTCAGTGTGCCCAAGAATTGTTGGTGTGCAATTGTAATAAAGGAGACTCGAATAAAATATTTTTACACAATAAATAGTGCCTCCTTGCCTCTTGAGATTTTCTTCCCAGTTGAGACAGGGGCATTATGGGATTGCAGGGAAGCAAGTATTCCAGGTGGCCTTTGTGAGTCCTTAGGCTGCGTGATGGTTCAGCCTTCATACTTTCACACTCGTAGTGCGGGGGGGGGGGGTTTGTCCCTGAGTTTTCCAATGTGTGTGACTCTTAGTGGGTGTGTGTCCTACAATGGGCTGACGTTCCACCAAAGGGGTACCCTCCTCCTGTTTTACATGCACCCCCCTCCCCACCGTCCTGATGAGTATCGCACTCCCTGTCTCCTTCGCGCACATAAGGAAATGTCCCGCAGGAGATCGATGGACGTATAAATAAATGAAGAGGAGTTCACTCTATTAGAGAGATCATAAATATGCTTTTCAGGGAAAGGAATCCATTTATCAGTGTGAGGACAACAAAGAACAATGAAATCTCAAAGCCTTGGCAGAGCAGCCCAGTTAGGACTTTAAACGTTTACAGACGTTTTCCCAAAGTCAGAGAGTGGTGTTAGTGCCTTATCTCTGTACGTCTACGCTGGGATGCTCTACGCTGGCATGCATTTGAAAGCCATACCCATATGTGCAGTCGTCAGCCTCATTGAAAACCGTCGGTTTTGAATCCATTTTCATCCTTTGGATTATAAATACATGGAAGAGGTTAGCCAAGTGCTAAGCAGGATCTAAGCAGTCTTTTATCAGTAGTTTTCTTTCCTGTAATTGTGGTCGTTCTTTATTGGTTTGGCTCTTTTTCCATCCCTGTTTCTTGGTGTGTGAATGTGCTTCTTCATTTTTCTCTGAAGGCGACGTTGCTCACATTGGAACCACATTTGCTGAACGTTTCTTCTGGGTATCTGGCTTAGGTTTCACTATGTAAGCGACTTGACTTCCCACACTGACAGCCTATGACATCATGGAAATAGTTATGAGAGCCCTTAAATTGGAGAACGAAGTGTAAATGAGGGACGGCCCGCTCAATCGGGCCCAGGTCCTGTTTGTTAGCAAACAGGTCTGTCCGTCCTGGGCTGAACTTTTGCAGTCATGCCTCTTTAGGTTCAGCTGGGCTGGGAGTAGCTGCAACAGGGGGAGAGTCTGTGTGGACTCCAGGAGGCCTGATGAAAGTAAGTCTGAGGGAGTGCGTGTGTTTGGGTCTGTTTGTGAGTGTGAGAATCCTGGCAGCACCTTCACACGGATGGGGGCTTCAAGGTGGGGGCACGGTGAGTGCACCTGCAGGTCGCTCTTCAGGGGGCTGGGGTGAAGGAAGGAAAACAGGATCTAAATCGTGAACAACATCCTGGTATATTTTCCCCTTCCTTTTCCCTTCAATGGCCCCCGCCTGCATCCACGGCTGTTTGTATGGCGGTACCTGCCTCTGGTATAGAAAGTGGGAAGGACTGAATCAAAGCTGGCCCAGCTTCCAACATCCGCAGATGGGGGGGGGGGTCTGACGCTTTCTCATCGCCCCGTTGGCCAAGCTGACGTCCATTCCCCCATTCATGTTTTTTATTTAAATTGGCGAGGGGGATTTCCGGATGCCAGGCGGGCAACAGGAACTGGGAGATCCTGTTCTGTTCACATTGTGAATTTCAGTGAGAAAGCAGATATCTATAAATAGATTTGTGAAAGGGCACGCAATTTCCCTCAGTAGTCCAAAAATCCAACTTTACCGTTTCACTTCTAGCAAACCCCCCCACCCCCGGCAAAGTCTTAGGCTTGAAATCCACACGCCGTTCGTTAAGTCTATCTCGGCTATAAAAGTTTCAAGTATAACCACGCGTTGTGTACGTCTTTCCTGAGAGGAAATATATTGTCTCCCGCATGTCATTTACTTATATGTGCAAAGTAGGCAACGTTTGCAAAAAGAGACTTTCGCTTATGATCCGATTCCTTTTTTTTCATCACTGAAAATCCTGTGATAAACAGACTATAAAAAGACTGCCAAGCAGCCTGCAGAAGACTTACTGGCTTCTAAATAGACCAGACCTTTCCTGAATACTGGAAAACATCTTTATCATGAATGGGAAATCAGTGCTCCGAGCCCAGCAGCTGGGATGTGGAACGCTGGTATTTCTGAACTGATTTTCGGAACTTTCTGAGTATGATGATAGCCATCTGTAATTACAGAGTCGTTTGACGCTGCCTCGATCTTGCTGCCGTAGACACCCTTGAAGTAATTCCCCTGCTCTTAGCCAAAAGCTGAACTGAGTGATGGTGCTGAATTTGAAGAGATCTTTTCCGTTTTTGCCTCTTGGAAATTCCGCTCTTCTCCCTGACCCGGCATCAGTTACGTGCTACCTAGCCGGGTGATTCAGCATCACGTTTTGTGGTGATGATGTAATCTTCCTGAAGCTTTCGTTCCCATTAATGCCTGTGATGAGGTGATGATCCATGATGCACGTCTCTCGGCCTTGCGTACCTGTGCCAGGGGAATTTTCCTGGAATAATTATACTCCCCCCTCAACCCCCCCAAAGCTAATCCCAACTTTTTCTAAAGTGCTTTTCTCTGAAGGTGTGCAGGCAGGTTCTGGCACACTACATGCACTTGAAGTGAGGATAGTAACTATCGTCACACACGCACAGCTGTACACAGGAAGCGGGCGGCCGTGGAGCTTGTCCCGTTTGTTTGCAACCTGTTGGTCCTGGTGGGCGGGGTGTTAGGGAAGCTAAGTGTTAGAGTTATTAGCCAAGAGGGATCAGAATGTTGCAGGGAGGGTATCCTGTGTACCGCAAACACTTCCTGCCTTTGCATTGCAAAACAAGAGGAACGGGGGAGGGGCAGCAACTGCAAGTTGTTAGCCGTAGCTTAGGTCAATCGGAGCACTTCCAAGGCCTTTGGCCTGTGCTGTCACAACGAACAGCCTGCTTCTTTTTTGTGGGTCTCTTAATGTCTTCTATTTCCCAGGAACTGCATAACTCCCTCCTCTTCAGCTCTTCTTGCGGTGGCCTGAATGTGAATCACTTTATTAAAGTGATTTATCGGTGGAATTGGATGATTGGTCGCACGCTTTTCCTGGCACAACGCTCATCATGAAACACTACGGCCGTTCCTGGCCGCTGTTCCTAAGTGCGGCTCGCAATGTGCATTTACCAAGCTGCCTGTTTTCACCTGAGGTACCTAGATTATGTGTTGAAGGCTGTCACATCAAGAACTTCCCCCAAAATTGTTTGGGATATTTTGGAATATGAGCAACTCATATCATAGCAACTTTGTTATATGATTATTCTCGATATTTTAATTCTTCAAAATTTTACAGAAATTCATATTAAGCAGGCAACTCAATGTCAAAGTCTTAGTGTAGCACTATGTTAACTATGAGGCATTTGTGTACGATGTCACTTCTAATTCCACCTGCCAGACGTCTTTTTCAGTTAAAGCCTGATGCCCTTGTAGTGTGATTGACTTAAACAGCCTGGATGCGCTGCTAAGCTCAGTGTCACATCAGGGTTTGAGCCTAGCCCTCTTTCCATTGCTCAGTGCTGCTCTGATAAGGCATAATAGACAAAGTCAAAAATAATCTGTTGAAACATGTGCTGGGAAATAAGTTCCTTTCAATCAATCCACTGCACCTGGAAGCAAAACTGGAATATCCATGCAAGGATGTTTGCGGCCAAGAGTGCTGACTTGCCATTGTGTGGCAGTTTGGGTTGAGTGGGGGTTGGGGGCAAATCTGCCTTTATCATTCTAAAGCATGGAGAAAAATAAATCACAAAGCGACCACATTAGGTGGTTGAGATTTGAAACATATTTTATGGAAAGACAGACATAATATATTCCATCCATCCATTTTCCAACCCGCTTTATCCTAATGGGTCACAGGGGGTCCGGAGCCTATCCAGGAAGCAACGGGCACGAGACAGGGAACAACCCTGGACAGGGGGCCAGCCCATCGCAGACATAATATATTATATTATTATTATATTATAATAATGTTATCCCAGCATTTTAAACCTAGTGGAGTAGTATGAGGTTATTAGTGATATATTAGTTGCTATGTTTCTTGAATGAAAAAAACGCTCTTGAAATCAGTGAAATCCTGCTATTCAGACCTGCTAGATATTTTGTTCCCATGAATGACTTAAATCCCAATACCATCTGTTGCCCAGTGTTGGCAGACATCACCTGATCGCGAACATACTGTTCATGTTTATGCGTTTTTATAGGTACATAATTCTTAAATAAAATAGGGTGCCTTATGACATCACTGTTTATACTTCTGGGTTCTGTACTTAATAAAACAAAAACTGAAAAAGGTTCAAGTTTTCAAGTCTAGAGTGGCTTATTGTCAAACCACTCTTGCACAGGTGTGTGGTGCCATGAAATAGCATTCCCCTGTGATCATGGCGCAACCTGCAACAGCAGTGATAGGGGAGGCTTTCACAGGACAGTGGGGGCTGGGTGCATGGGTCTATATACTGTGCATAGCATTTTGAAAGTTATATGTAACAACTGTGGATAATGCAGCAGAATAAACAGTGGAATTGATAGTGTCAATAGACTGACAATATATAAATAATAATAAGGTAAAGTGACCAGTGTCTAGTGGGGGTTGGGGGGTACTTTTAGGTAGAACTTTCTGGGAGCTGAATGTCCTTATAGTCTTGGGGAAGAACCTGACTGAACTGGTTCAGATGTTCCTGTTCCTTGTGCCAAAGAGCCTATGGGATAGGCAGAAGGGCTTCTCCACAATGTTGTGGGTGCATTTGCTGCGCTTTACAGATGCCCGTCCTCCCCCATTGATCCCATGTGCCTCCCTTTGCAGTCATATCACTCTGTAGGTTTTAAGTTACAGTCGTCTTAAGAAACGTGAATCAGGTGCCAGAAAAAATGGGTAATATCTAAATGCACATCCCTAAATTTCCAATGCTGTGTGTGTGTGTATGTGCCCTGCGATGGATTGGCGTCCCTTCCAGGGCGTAGCCCAGGCATCTAGGGTTTATCTGTCTGTTGACGATCTGCAGATTGCATTTGGAAAACTCATCCTGCATTCTGGCTCAGACTAAGGAGAATTAATTGACTGTGGCTCTCAGAGCTGCAGAAGCACCGTGATTGCACTTTGATGTGTCCAGTGTGTCTCGCAGCCTTTACAACGACACACTGAAGCTCTGCCAATCACAACAGCCCCTGATCTGATGACAGACTACTCGAGCAAGCAGTTGGTGTGATTCTTGAACTGGGTCAAGTGCTTTAAAGACTGGAGGGGAATAGCAGCTGGTAGAATGCAGGGCCTCCGATAAACAAATGATTATGGAGTGGCAACATTTAACAAGATACTTGTATAGAGAGGCAGTGACAGAATGATATCACCACTGGGAGGAATAATATATTTTTTTTATCTTAGCAAAATTATTGTTTTGTGGCATGAAGTCATGAGACTCCTATTGAGTGAGGGGTAGGTAGGGTGTGTGGTGTAACACTCATGTGGCACTCATGAGAAAGAGGAGCCAATTAGAACTTTCATGATTTTCTCCCCTGGAATGCATTTGTTTCACCAAACATTGACATTCAAGTGTCCAACATGTGCAATTAATGACGGCTCTGATGTGGGTAGGGATGTACTAGATACACTCTTTTTGCAGAATCTAACAAAAAGTCAAATCAGATTTAAATGTTTTTCTTCATTAGCAACTTGGAGTATGTTTATAGACAAAAAGAACATGAAAGAAAAGAGCTTTGGGATCAAAGAAAACGATTCGTATATTCTTGTATTCTTAGGATACACTCAATTATTCAATGTCCACTGTTCACCCATGTTTACATTAATCTTATCTGGCTTGTAATTCTGCAATATATTGCTATTTATACAGCTGCCTGTTTAATGAAGCTGCTCTGTATCTTATGCAAGCGCAAGAAGTGTTTCCCCTCCTCAAAAAAGGTCTGACGCTCTTGCATCCTCTCGCTTCCCTGTTGCTTCCAAACAGGCCAAAGGTGGGCATATAGTATCCCCACCTAAAGGTGGGTTATAGTATCATTATGTGTGGATAATGAATAAGACAGGACAGGAAAAGGGGCCCTTGGCATCATTTCACAGTCTCAACTCATGAGCTCTTTGGATCAAATGTTCTGTGTACCCACCATGTAATTTTAGGTGGTATTATGCACCCAGTTTGAGGCTGGGCTGAGAAGCTAAACATTTACAATGCAAAAACAAGCAAAATTCTTCGACACAATGTTCAGCATGCTCCTTGGGCTGTTTATGTTGCCATCATCCTATGTTTGAGTCTTGTTTACACTTGCCTCTTCTTACTGAAAGGTTGTGTCATTGCTAGTACAAGTATACTGTGAATAATGTGAACCATCAGTTAATACAAAAAACAACAAAGCTCACTGATGTTGTCTGACAGACCTCATTGTGGTTTTGCTACATGAAAGAGAGTGAAGTTTTTGTGAGTATGTGTGTAGGTATATATGTGCAGCTTTAGAGATTTGTCTGTGAAGGATGCTGTGGTCAGTGATGACCAGAAGCCCCCGTGTCATGTCTTTGGTTTATTTCCTGGAGTGTGTTGTGTCTTGCTTTGTCTTGGTGCACTGATTGGACTACAGAAAAGACACCAGACCCTTGCAAGTGTGTGCTGCATATGACGGACGAGGACAAAAGGACATCTGAATAGACCTGCACAAAAACAAGTCTCTCCTGAGACTCTAACCTGCATCATACTATCTAAAAATGCAGCATGCAACAGAGATTTCATAACCAGTTCAAGTCCCAGGAACAGCTTTGCTGCAGACCCCTTAACAAGGCTGCCAACTCTCACGCATCTGGTGTGACACTCACACATTCCGACTCTCATGTTCATGCAAGAAATCTTACAGCACATCTATATTAATTATTCCATTATTAACCTAAAATTAACTACATCAAAAGCTTTGGGGTAGTTTGCAGACTATTCCGAAGGTAATAAAACTGTTACATATATGTATGTATATATATATATATATATATGTCTATTTGTGTGTACAGACTTGTCTTTAATTGAGAATGTCAGGCTAGCCCTGCCTTGGATCAGGATGAATAAGCTCCAGTTTACTCCTGATACCTTGGGACCAAATAAAGAAGGCCGGTAAGGTTCAGGGTATACCATACACGATATAATTTTAGAGAGCTGGGTAAGTCTGTGATTCTGGAATTCAGATTTCGGTGTATATCAATTAAACACCAGTTCCTATTTTGTTTCGAAAAACGTTTCGCGCCCCTTTCGTTGGAAACGAACGTTTCAATAACGCAGCACGTGAGTGTGCGTGCCCACGAATGAGTCCGTGAAATGGGACCTGCTCGTGTGCGAGGCGCGCGGGCGGAGCGCTAAGGGGCACACGGCGATCTTATTCAATCTTCTAACGGTCGGACACTCTGGTGGCACCATTAAATATGCACTTACACACGAGACGACGTCTGAAAACCGTGCAATTTCTGCCCATTGTCAGCTTCTGGTAAGTAAACGTTAGCTTACGATACAAAAATCACCGAGTAAAGTTTCTGCCAAGTCACACAGTAGCCAGTAAATTCCCAATCTTAAAATAAACCTCAGATGGATGGTTGGCGACTATTCTGGGTGAGGCCCAAGTTTAGTAGCCTACTGTTCATTGGTAAACGGGATGTGATGTTACTATCCCAACAAACACATTTCAAATACTCTGCCAGAGTCCTCAAGATTAGATAAATTACACACTTTAAAAACTAGACCAGCATTAACTGGTAGCGACACTAAATATTTTACAGCTTTTTTGTTTGGGGGCGGAGCAGGTATTCGCAGTCACATTGTCATTGCATTAAATCCAGGAGTAATTAATTGTACACATTACAGGTACACAATAGTCATGAATATTTTAAATGAAGGACACTGTTAGAGTTTGAGCTGATGCCACATTAGTGTTTGTGGTGCACGTGGCTCACCCACTATTTCTCACTACTCTGTCATGATGGAAAACAGCTGCAAGGATCGCAGCATGAGCCTACAGAAGCCTGTTAATCACCCCCCCCCCCCCCACAGCTTTGTCCCACACTTACACCTTGTTGCATCATAAAATGATGTTTAAATACATATTTTTAAAACAGTGTGAAAATGATTTTTGTTTCAATCCAAACAGGTAATTTACTGGATTTCTATAAAACATGTAAAAGAAAGGAGATGTTTAGTGTGAATTTCTACTTTTCTTTATGCTTGTGTTTGGTGCTGCATAATCATGTTTAGGGCATATACTGACTTGTGAAAAGTATATGTTAAAGAGGAGGTATGAATATTAGTACATGGTGTGGGCACATTTGCCCCCCACACTCGAAATGTTAGCCTGCAGCATGCGGAAAACAATTGGCGGAACTAGCTCGGATGTAGGGTGAAGGAGCTTGTTTACAAACAGACAGTCCTAAGGGGGACTGGATGGTAAAATGGCCTGCTTTTTGCCAGGTGAACTTTGGGCTCTCAACCCCCGGATGCTGCCCTACGTCACGCCACCTGCGGGTTATCATGGCCACTGTTTGGGGCTATGTGTAAGGCAAAGGTCTGGGCTCTGCCTACAGCCTTGGATGACACATGACCCAGTAGATATAGCTAAAACAGGTGCCCTTTTTTAACCTCTTTGTTTTTAACATATGAGAATACAATAACAAACACTGGTGATCAAAAGGTTTGTGAGATCTTTTTTTGAATCAAGATGTGCGATTGTGCACCCCCCCTCACCCTTCAGACAACCCCTACTGTGTCCCTGCTGTTTTGTTTGTCACACCCTGCAAGGAAAGGTCCAACACCTGCACAACAAATCCTGTATGAGAAACCTCTGTAATAGCTTTCATGTTGAATCATTGCATTGTATCTGAATTTGTAACTTCTTTCACTATATACCTTAATTATTGCTACTTTATGGGTACTTTTTAAGTTTCCAACTAAAAAAGTTAGGTCAGTAGGACCTGATGGGTTTAAACCCCTTCTTTTACTTGTAAGATGTGGTCGCCGTTAATCCATGACATTGCTGACACTAAGGGGTGCCACCATCGGTGTTAACTCTCACAGATGACATGAAATTTTCGCAAATTATAAATTATGCAGAAGGTACTTGCTGGGCATAAGTCGTAAGGTTTTACTTGATTCTGTTCCTCTTAGTTTTGATTTTTGACATTTGTTTCACTTTAAATGCTGCCTGAATAAATAGCTTTTATATCTTTGGTGAAAATATAATTGAGTTGCCGGTTGTCTAGGTACCAAATAAACGAGTAGTATGAATAAATAGCATATCTGTTCTCTATTTCACAGCCCTTTGTGCTGGTCCTTGGACCTCTTGAGGTTGCTGCTGTGTATGTAGGTTTTTTTTTCCCATAGGCAGTATTATGGGAGGATCGAAGTCAGGAAACTGGGGTGAGGCTTTGAAATCACTGGCCTTCTCTCTATCATTTCCTGAAAGGTAAAGGAAGTGGCCGGTATATTTAGCACGCAGCTGTCCTTGATGGAAACATTCAAGGCCCCCTGATGAACGGTGGATGGACGGTTGGTGTGCGGATATGGGAGGGAAAAGCGCCCTTGCTGTCTTCCACATCTGTGCTCACTGATGCTGGATGGGTGCCATAGCAAGAGTATGCTGCGATTGTGTGATGCTGAAACCTGACTTCATAAGTGTGAGTAAAATGCTGGCCAAATTAGCTTTTAGGAACTCCATCTGTAGATGACCAGTAAATTCATCTGAATCTGGAATTAAACATCCCTATACCAGGGATGGGGCCCCAGCTGGCCAATGCTTTTGTATAAAAAAGAGAAGTAGTGCCCTCAATTTGAAAAATTAAAATTATAAAACATATATATATATATATATATATATATATAAGCATAAATTGCATGTTTTTTGCATTATAGAAAGAAACCCGAGGATCCTGTGTAAAAACACACACACACATACAAGACGGCAGTATATGATGAGAGCTACCCATTGCGCCACTGAAAACATACAGGTAAGTTTTAGCAAAATAAAAATACTTGTTGACATAAGCTTTAGAATGAATTAACAACAAAAATACCAATAGTGGCACTGGTTGTCCAGGAGCTTATCGATAGTATTGGTATTGCTCAGCTCCGAACCGGTACCAATTCAATCAATATCCATCCGTAATTGTAGTTGTGGTAATGTAATAGGCCTATACTGTATAAGTTCTGCCATGACAGCATTTTCATTAACTTTTAATCTGAAGCAAATTTTAATCGATATGTTCTTGAGTAGTTGAAATTAATTGATCAATCATGACAGCTCAACTTAGCACTATTATTATAACAACAGAACAAACAGGCAAACACAAGATACACGATTTCTGCGTGTTTGGAGGCTGTAACAGTAGTGCAACAAACCAATGTGAAACAGCAATTTCATCTTTCATAACATCTCAGCACTGTGTATATCTCACTTCTTTGTCGATAATCTGTCTGTAAATCTCAATTTTGTGAATAGATCGCTAACTTGCAAAAAGCGAAGTGTATATATGCTATTGCACTCCTAAAAATATTGGATAGTACAGTAAACAGCACATGGTCGGGTATGCCATTGAATCAACTAGTGTGCAGGATGCCTGATGAAGAACTGGTCCCAAAAAAAGGTTGATTTTGTGGAAATGATTTGTATTTGCAAAATCTGACGTGAGTCAGTCTACTGTAATTTGCAAATTTACCTAAGATGCCATCATTGCAACAAGTGGCAACACAGTACTTTTTTAATCATCTGAATCATTAAAACTGCAAACATCATCTTCCACACATCCTGAAGTAGCCAAACAGAAGTAAATCCTTACTGATTCTAAATCTTACATTTTAAAACTTTCTAATCATCCATAATTTGCTTACATTTATTGTAAACTCAGAAGTTCAGAAGTGGGGGGTCATTTATCGAAGTGGTAAGTGTTGATTTGTACTTGAAACTTACATAAATTAATAATCACTTTTGCCATAATGAGACAGTTTCTTTCATATGCACATTATTTTACATACCATAGTTAAGTTTATTATAATGCTAGAAGCAGTGTTTCTTATAAGGATAGACTTGTTGGTTAAGTGGTTAAATGGTTAATTAGCATTAGTACATAAATTCCAAAAAATTGTGATCTATATCACGAATCATGATTTATAACGAAATATTGTGATATCGCATTTTGGCTGTCACTCATTCCTATTTTCCTCTCTCTGTTGCCTCAATGACACCACCATTTCCACTTTTGTACCAAAATATCAACCTCAGTTTTAAAAATGATTAACAGTCAGCAAAATCATTCCAACTGAGATTAACTGTCTAGACAAGGCTGTGTTTAGAGCAAAATTATCACTCTTCATTGTTGTGTGAATGTCAAGTCTGGTCTTTCAGTAAGTCTAAGACTTAAGCATTTATCAGGAGGATTTCCGAATACTGGTTTTGCCAGCTGTTAATTTTTCTCAGGCAATGATTATAGTTCTGTGTTGTTTTTCAATGAGTTTTGAGCAGAAAGTAGTACGAGAACCTTGGTTTGCATCCCAAAGGTTCAAGTTGTTGGTTCCCTTTAGCCTGTGCCTATCTGAAAATGCAATACATCATGTGCATGGCTCTTCCCTTATGAGGTAGTTCTCTCATCCTGATTAGCATCCTGGTTGTGGAAGAACCCCCTCTTGGATGTTGCATTGGAGTAATGCAGCAATGAGGGGGCATGTTGTAAGTGTAAACTGATTCATTGACTATGGAGAAGTTCAGTAAAAGGCCTCAATTTTGCAAGCATTTCAGTAACATTAATAGGAATGAAGTCATTGTGACAAGAAAAAAGAGAAAAGAATTGTCAATACAGGCTCCAAAGGGGACCTGGCATTAGATGACTTCTTGTCACTCAATAACTGTTCTTTATAGGTAATGAGTACAAGTAGAGATGGAGAATGATGACACAAAGGAAAACAGACAGTGGATCTTGCTGCATAAATAGTTTTCCTTCTCATTCAAAGGAAGATGGCTGGTTATTTTGTCTGGGTGACCTTCAAACTGTCATTGTGATGCAGAGTGTTAAGGAAGTGAAGCGGGTCTCTCGTTTTCTGTGACAGTCTTTGGCATTGAAGTAGAAAATATCATTGTCAAAAGTGGGGGAGTTAAGCCCCTCTCTTCCCACTTGCAAGAAAATAACTGAAATCGTGCTCTCTTCAGTAGCACATACGCTAAATTTACAATAAGTTAAATCTATGGTGGCAGCAAAAGTTTTTGGAGATAGAAGAAAACCTATACGGTTTAATGTAAGGCAGCAGGCATAGAAGAACCTGGGTATATAATTAATGTAAAAAATGCTTAAACCTGAAAAAACTGGTGATCATCATCATCAAGATCTTTAACTACCACATCTCTCCTGCTGCTAAACTTTTTTTCTTAAACCATTCACTTTATTTTCATCCTCAAGCTGACAGTGTTTTATTCGTACTTTAAGTGTTTTATTGACTTTCATTAATGCAAACACTTATGATCTGTGTTTCCATTGTTAGCCACAACAGTTGGCTCTCTGTGGTCCATTGTGCCTTTGACTTCTGCATTAGCTTGGTTACCCCTCTAAAGGGTGCTCTAATCTTGCTTGGGATACTAAACACGAGGGGTTTCCATAAACAACCACACTTTTCCTGTAACTCTGGGTCACTTACAGGCCCTTTTTTGAACTTGCACAGAAGTTGTTTCCTGACTTGTGGCCTACATGGGCAAAGGGTACTGGGATTAGAGGGGGTATATGAACTGCTCTAAGGAAGATGTCCCACTCCCTAAGTTCACACACTCAAACTTCATGGCATATATATGTATGTGTGTGTTCCAGCTTAGCCTACTGTGCTGTTTGTCATTTTGGGAAAGGAGAAGAAAGCCAGCTGGGCCTCATCCTTCTCTTCAGTGGCATCAGTTGACTTGAGGCCTGTACACCAGTCTCTTTGTTGGCGCTCCCTTCTAGGGGCTTAGAAGAGGAGGGACGTTGACACAACGTTGTGATTTCAGGGGTTAAATTAAAGTTGCATGAAGGTGTGTCTGAATGCTTGTTTTTGAAAGTGGGGAAGTGGGTTAGATGTTTGGATAGCTTCTACGAAGAATTAAATAACCAGGCCAAAGTGACAGCCACGATTTGGCCTGACTCCAGAAAATCGAGAAATTGGCTGTGACAGACTTGATGTAGAAAGAGACATTTTCAGAGCTATGCTGATCAATGTAGATAGAAACCTAAAATCTATGTAAGGAAACTATCAGGAGTTTTAAATTGGGTAGGATGAGACATTAATCCAAGAAACAGTTTTACGGGTTTCAAGGCATCCACCTTACATTCTTTACATTGGAGTTAGTGAATGTAATAAGGGATTGTGACTGACCACGTGAGGCCTCATGGGATGGAAAAAATGAAGGCATTGACTTTACAGGATCTTTTGTAAGAAGCTGTACCCCCTTACACAAACACTTACCTCAGACTTCCTCTATTAGCTCCTTTCAATCATCTCCTATTACCTGATGTTGAGACCGGGTGCAGAATAAGCAACCCCATTTTTATTTCATTTGTTCAGTCTGTCTTTATCATTCTTTATTGGTGACTGTGGCACCGTGGTTTGTCTCAATTCGGTCACCTTGCAGTCTGTGTAGGTGTAGTTTAGGCTATCCATCTCATTGGATTAACTAACAGATTAACTGACCATATTGTTTCTTCCTGGGAACTAAAATTTATGTTTAAAAAAAAAAAAAAAAACCTTGAACACCAAAAGGATTTGTTGTAGTGACACATCTTAAGTCAATCCTTATCATTGACTAGAAGTAAAGCTGGAATGGTATTAAGCATCCCAAATACTGTTTTGTGGTTTAGCTAAAATCTCATTTATAATCTTGGTAATCAAAAAATAATGAACTGACATTAGGTAATCTGCACTGGGTATCGAATTATATTATGAGGTTATGGCAGGCAGTCTGTGTGTTACAAAACTCCTGGTTAGTGTCCTAGAGAGCTAAAGACGTCTCTTTAATTCTATTCACAGCATTAATATATAAATAGTGTGCATCTCTTTTCAGACTTTGTTTTTCAGTCTCTTTTGTTGGTTGTTAAGGGTAGCAGAGTTTTGATTCTCTTGCCATTTTAATTTTGAGCCAGACATAAGCCAACCAAACATAAACTCAGATGGAACTAGGGGTAATATTTTAGGATTTAAATCTTTTTTCCGTTCTCTTGTGGAAAAGTGAGACAATGGGTAAGGCTGGCGTACTACATCATTTCATGAGAGCAGGGTGCTTACATTGCCCCCAGTTCACTACCTCATCAGCACCTCACATGCCATTCCAGTCCTTATGTGTACATGTCTCGCACACATACAGAAAAATTCTCTTGGTCACAGTTACAAATGCATTATTAAATGTAACTTTGAGTACAGACTGAGGATATGATTGTCCATAAAAATGTATGCACCTTTTTTACGATCCTTGCACATCAGTATATGAGTAAGGAAACAGGTACAATAGCAGAAAAGTATACAGTAAAACCCAGGGAATGGAACTGCTGTGGTTGCTATGAGTTTAGCAGTCCACCTAAATAGTGCCTGGAACTTTGGGTTTTAAAATTTCTTTTAAAATCTTGTATATACTTTTGCCATAGTACATCAGACAAAATTGACTTGAATGGAAATCTGCATGGCAGTGGCATTTATAGTAGAAATGCTTTATGTTAATGGGTTATTTGCAGTTATGACATCGGATGTTACGTCCCTCCGTCCAGCCCTCTCGTGGACCACGCCCACCTCGTTACCCACGTGTGACTTCCCATTGTACCAGCTGTCTTGCGTTTATTCTGATGTCATGTCCTGTATTTAGTTCGTGTTCAAGTCAGTTTCGCCAGGTCTGTCATTGACGTTGTTCACCGAATACTCCCCTGTCTGCCTGCTCTCCCTAAATAAACCCGGTTGCCCTTGGACTGCGGTCTCATTGATCCTGCCTTCCGGCACCCCGCTCGCTCGTCCGACACGGTCATAACTTAAGATTGCTTTTATTTTCCTGTTTTTTTTCTTTTTGGTGGTGGTGGGGGGGTGGTCAGATGTGTAAGTTGAATTCTTATACTTACTATTTTGGGGAAATGGCCTGAGTGTTCTATCCAATGTGAGGCCCAGCCTAGGTGTGTGAGCTTGGGATAGAAGTGTGGAAATCCCATGGGAAGAGGGGCCATCCTGCTCTTTCCACAATTCTTCCCTACCATTCAGTATTCATCGAAGTGCTTCATGCTTTAAACAGTTTTAAAATGCATGTGTATATACTGTTCATTTAGCATATGCATTTACAACAGAACCTAGAAAATGTCATGAGCCTGATGAACACATACAGACACAATAAAACCCAAAGAGACTGAAAACAATAAAGACACTGATACAAAGAGTAACTATTTTCTGCGGTGGCTTGTTTATTTACGTGCTTGTTTGGATGGCTGTATAGGTTAACACTAAGCATTGCCAAAGCACAGACAGGCCAACAAGAGTGGCATTCTTTATGCATATGTGACCTGTTGAACCCACGGTTGTTATAATGTCATATTAGCACACTTCAAGCCACTGCTACTGATATCATCCCTTCTTGGGATTAAGATCACCAGGTCCATGTAGAGAGCCTTGAATAATGGTATCACACTTGGAGAGACACTCAACTCTAGTCTAGGGAAATGAGATGACTAAGGTTCCATATGCACATGCACTTTGTGTGTGTGTGTGGGTTTGCATAGATCACATTTGAGGACCAATTTGTCCTGAAAGTATAGTAAAACCAGAAATTTCCCTAGTTTTGGGGACATGTTTTGAGGTCCCTATTTGGATAACCTCAGTTTTATGAAAATCATAATCATAAAAGTAAAAAAGTCTTGTACATGATTTGATTACTTATGGTTAAGGTTAGGGCTGGGTAGGGATTAAGGGTGTCGTGATTAGGGTTATGGTTTTCCCCATAGAAATGAATGGATGGTCCCCATTTACATAGGAAGGTGTGTGTGTGTCTGTGTGTGTGCGCACGTGTATGTGTGCGTGTTTTAACGTTAAAGTATTTCTTTAATCATCTGCTATTGTTATTGGAAAGGTCCTATCACTGTAGTAAAGGCTGGATTGTTTTTACTGGCTTGTGCTTGGGTAAAAATTATTTTCTGGAATAAATTGTTAACAAACATAAATGAAGAAAAATAAAAACTGTGCAGCGCACACATGGAAAAGAAATTCTCAGGTACTGATTTAGTAGCTTTTTTGCATGAAATGATGTTTTTTATGCGCTGTTGTGATTAAGGCTGCAATAGGACTTCAGCTTTCCAGATGCACAGAATGCTTGCACTGCTTTTCAGCACAGGGTGCAGCAGAGCTGTGTTATGGGAATGCTGTTTACCACACAGTCCCTGACCTCTGTTACCACGGAGACCACAAAGTGCAGGGTACAGCTTGTATCCTGGAGCATGGGCTGGCATGTCAGGTGATAATGGGCAAACAGAGACAAATTCAGGCAATTAGAGCTAATAATAAGATGACTTGTCAGTATCAATCTTTCCTTCTTATTTTTTTTGCTCTCCTACCTTAAGCAACTTGTGTTATGAACATCACGTGATCATGCCCCCCCCCCCCCAACCCTCCATCCTGTATCAGTTCCATCCCAGGCAACTGGTAACCAAACATTTAGCAAGGGAATTGGTCACCTGACCCATCGAGACACGGCACAGTCAGTCAGCAGCATTTAACAGCAGTGATCTCACACAAGCCAGTAACCAAAACTGGTGCTGGCTGATCTCCCAGGGGATATGGGAAGATTATTTTATTTCTACTGTGACAGCAATGGTGAACCTACACAAATTACGAAATGTTAAATTGCTGGGTTTCCACTGGTGAGTAAGTAATATAACATCTGCCGAGTTTAGACTGGGGGTTTTTGGAAAGGCAAAACTTTCCTACCATGTTTGTCATGTAGACGGATCCTCACCAGTAGGGATTGGACCGCCTCTCTCTGTTGAAATCAATATTTTTAAAGTACATTGGACCAGAGAATATGTTTTTTTTCCTCTACAAAGTGATTTAAGATATTTTTTAATTCAGGTTCTGAAGGGTAGTTTCTTTCCTGGATGAACCTGTGAGGCTCTCAGTCCATAGTCCAGCGGCCCTTAATTGGTGCACCTCCTGTTGCCTTTAAGGAGAGGTTAAAAAGGTGGGACAGGTTAATCCATATGGAGGGAACAGTGAAGGCCTGGAAAGCAGGTTTCAGTTTCCACCAGGAGTCTGACTCATTAGCTCGAGCACAGCTCGTTGGCGGCATAGTAACAGGTGAACTCAGCCATTATCATCCTCATTATTCTTTTTTTTATGTGAGAATTAATATCTGACAGAGGCAATAGTAATAAAAAAAAGCAACAATAAACTGTTTTATTTCATTTTTTTCTTTGCTCCCCCCATACCTCTGGATCGCCTTTGATCTGTTAGTCTGGGCTGACCTCAGCTCTATTTGCTGGGTCGAGTTAATTACGATGACACAATCGGCTCTGGCAGTATGGGCCTGGCCGAGGAAACTGGCTGGTAAAGAAGCAAAAGCAGCCTTTCTCCTCTTCCCTGTGACCTTCTCCATTGCTATCAGCATCAAGCTTGCCTTGCTTCTTTGCTGACAACACATTGTCAGGTCTTCAGGTCCATAATTCCACCTGTAAACATTGCAAGTAGTAGTTGACAGCCAAATAAGAAAATATTGATTGAGCAGAATGGAGCCATATTATGGGGAGATGAGTGAGAAGGTTTTGGGTAACCACTCCATGTTTACGTGGCAGTAGTTACTTAAAGCATGCCTCCTGAATACTCTTGTAAGCCTCTCCACACACCAACCCTGCAGTCAGAGCCAATCTGTGGACCTTCGTTTTACCAAGGGAATGGATTTAGTTTGTTTGTTCCTGTTCCTGTCTCGTATTTTCTCTCTCTTTTTAGTACTCTTAACATGTTAACAAAACCAGTTGCTGGCATGCCGTATATCATGATAACACCCAGCTGTTGGGAAAGGTTCTTCTTGGTCTGGAGACAGATTCTGCTCAAGACATGCATGCATTTGTTTGCATGATTTTAGGGGCTGTAGATATAATTGTCAGTGGCTGCTCTGTGTATCAGTCTTGGTTAGGATGCTACAAGTTTGGTGTACATTAAGAGACTATTCACAGGAAATTAACCAATATTTGTTATGTTAATGTTGATATGTTAATATCACCATTGCATTTTATGCACATGCAGTCATCTTGCAAGGACTGCGATAGCTGGATTGAGATTAGGTTTGGGCGGTATCTAATGCTCCATACAGGCATTTTGTCCACACATTGGGATTAAGATCACCATGCAAATATTTGGTATTTTGATGGTACTTTCAAAAGCAATGTTGGAAGGCCGGAGTCCTGTGTAGCTTAGCTCTTTCCCTGTTCCACCATAAATGATTCAGCTTAAGAGCTGTGTGGTAATTAACACAAGGAATTGAATCAGGTGTGTTAAATGAGGGGAAACCCAAAAATGTACAGGGCTCTGCCCCCCCAGGACTGGAGTTGGGCACCCCTGATCTAGTATATGTTAAAAATCAGTGTAAATTTACCGCCATTGCTTTTCATGAGATCTGCATGCGCTCTCTGAGCCAATCATAATCATTTTTATCTTTGCTGTTGGACTGGCTCATAGATGGCACATTTGTAAGGAATTTAACAAAATGAGTAAGGAGGAGAAAAGCGAACATCCAGCATCCCCCCCCTTACACACACACACAAGCACACCAAGAGGGGCACTTACATTTTTATTAGCTGTAAGGAAAGCATTAAAGCATAAAGGAACTATATATGAATAATCTGCTAAACATCCGGCATTATATCTTACCAAAGTGAGGGGGGGGGCTTATGTGTGCTGATCAACATTTTTAGCCTCTGTGGATCTTTATTTTGCTTTGTGTATAACCTAAGCCTACTTCCACGACAAAGATGATAATCGCTGGTTAGCCACTGTCAGATACCAACACCAGGCTACTTATCTGATATTGTCAATTATTGATAATATTGTCATATAACCCAGCCGCAATGCTTTGTTGGCACAACTTTCTGCAACACCATCGACTTATTTGACAGACTCTGTTGGTACATAATGACCAACCACAGTTCCATTTTGATTGTAGTTTTATTTTAGGTCAATTAATTATTATCTTTTTTGCTTTATATGTCATGCCCATTCCAATGATCCCAGGAGCTAAGTTGCCCGGGGCTTTATGCCCCTGGTAGGGTCACCCAAGGCAAACAGGTCCTGG
>JAABNX020000047.1:3171215-3184771 GCA_015163995.2 Mormyrus lacerda | reverse complement strand
AGGGTGCCAGTCCATTACAGGGCACACGGTAGGGGCGCACTCTGGATAGGGTGCCAGTCCATTACAGGGCACACGGTAGGGGCGCACTCTGGATAGGGTGCCAGTCCATTACAGGGCACACGGTAGGGGCACACTCTGGATAGGGAACTGAGTCTATGTTACATTCCTTGTTTCGGGGGTATGTGTATGGCTGACATATATTGATGTGACCTGGTCTATGATCTCAGAGAATATGAACGTGTAGCTGAATGTCAGTGACTTCCTCACATATTTTTAATCTGACTGGTTTGTTGAACTGGTTTGTATTTCTAGTATGGGAAAGCCAGCATTCGTTGGAAGAAAAAACATTGGTGAGGCTTTAAATTTAATAATAGCAGTATTGTCTATTGTGTCTAAAGTTTGATATAAATAACTACAAGTCAAAATCCTGTGAAGGACCCTTGGGGAAGGTACCTTTCTGTATAAATATGAAATTAACTTTCTGGGTCGTTCTGGTATTGTGGGGTCACCTGGCATGTTTTCATTCTTAATATTAGCCATAAATTATGCATTGAATACTCAGAGTTTATACTCAACCTTGCCAATATCCCATTATATATTGCAGAAGCTCTGGAATATATTTAGTCATAATAATAGGAAGCATAAAATAAGGTTTGAAGAATGTTTGAGAAAGGTTTTAAAACCTGCAGGAAGAATTACTTGTTGTATCGAAGCATCACCAGTTGAATGCATTCACAGTGGATCGAATAAAAATAAGTTAGACAGACAAACCAAGATAATAATCTCAGGTCACTGTGTAATAAGATAATGTGTTGACTTCTATGTACTGGGGGAAAATCCTTTTTTAATACACTTGCGCAAAATGGGAAAACCCAACCTACAGCTGACACTCATCTGCTTTTACTCCTGTTAGTGAAATCACTGAACAGTATGCTCCTCCAAATATTACATCACTTTTCGCCTTTAAAATAGTGCTAAGTGTTATTATGTAGATTCTGCTAACCAGTACTTAGAATTAAGATGATGCCAATGTTCACACTGTATCTAGAATATGAATGTTTAGTAATATTATATTTTTTCACTGAGCTATGTTGCTATTTGGCTTCCTAAAAGCTCCACAGGCTGTGATGTTCTTCGTTGGGCCAATTTGTGGCTGTACTGATTTTGATGCATGTGCACTACGGCTGATCTACCATGCCTGCATTAGCAGTGGATTCAGTGGTGTCAGTGACCCCAGCAGCCTCCATAGTCTGGTTGTTGAGGACAGCAGCTCCTGCACTTTGATTTGCATTGTTCTGCAGCTCATGATTTGAACTGTCACTCAGCTTCTCTATCTTCCTATCATACTCCTCAGCACTGATCTCTGGCACCAGTGTTCTAGTGATTTGGTGGAAGAGTGAGTAGTCAACCTTGTAGAATTTTCTCTTTACCCTCAACATGTCCTGGAACCTATGGCCCCATCGGATTTCTGCAGGGGTGTAGGAAGTACGTGTCTGGTGCAGTATCCCTGTAGAGTCACTGGTGTAGGTGAAGGACACGACTAGCTCAAAGTTCATCTTCTGCAGGTGTTGCGGGCTCAGACTGTACAGAGGGCTGCCAGGTTTGATTTGGTGGATGATTGTGACTGGTGTGGCCAGGATGATGTCACTGTATTGTATGTCCAGGTCTTGGTAGGATACTGTGACTCTGCCCGTTTGATGTTTTGCGTGTTGAACAATCTGGGCCCGGGCGGTGCCCTCCACCATGTGGTTTGGCCGGAAATCACCCACACGCCAGGACAGGCACATCATGTTGTCGCGTAGGTTAACTACGGCACAGCTACTGAAGCCTACCGTCTGTGCCCGTTTACGTGCTGACGCCATCTTAGCCACAGCGATGCCGATGATGAACGTGTCAATGAGGCAGCTGAGGATGTCATGCACAGTCACAACCACAATAGCCACCATGCAGTTCTCAGCCATACCACGGAAACCATAGCCAATGGTGGTCTGGGTCTCTAGGGAAAAGAGGAAGGCCGCTGTGAAGCTGTGCACATTGTACATGCAAGGTTCCTGAGATGGGTCCTTTACATCACCATGGATCAGCGCGATTACCCAGTATATCAGCCCGAAAAAGAGCCAGGATAGGATGTAGGAGAGGCTGAAAGTCAGGAGCATGACCCGCCACCGGATCTCCACCAGAGTGGTGAAGATGTCCGTAATGTATAGACTCCACTCTCCCGGCACATGGCTGAACCTCAGGTCACAGCTGCCATCCCTTTGCATATATCGCTGTCCTTTTCCCTTATGTTTGTCAGATTGAAGGACAGACGTGTATTCGGATTTCTGGAAGCTCATTCTGTCCAGGACTGCCCTTTCAGTTGTCCCTGTAAGGAGAAACCCAAGAAAAAGGGAGAAGTCCTTTTGATGCACGTTAAAGAAGTGCCCTGGGGAGCATGAACAGGCAAAAGGAAAGGCCTCCCAAAGCATAATCTAACTTGAAGATTTTACGTCTTCATCTGGAAATTCTCATGCAGCCCTCCCAGGACTAGTGTCATTTTTTCATTTGATTGAATTTTTGGAGACTGCTTTAGGGCAGCAAGGCTTATTCTGTAATGTTATGAAGTTCACTAGATATTCAACTGGCCCTGGAAGAGTGTAGACCTATCAGTGAAAAATGTACAATGGAAAGTGAAGCAACAACAGACACACAGTCAACCAAAAAATGGAGGAGATATAGGTACTGTCACTGTAGTCATAGGATGGAGAGGTGTTTTATATTTGAACCTGCAGCTTTGCAACTCTGCATTCAGAAACATTGAGTGCTTGTTATTGTTTGGTTGTTATTATTCAGGGATCTCATTTATCAAACTTTGCGTTGAACTCATACTAAAAGTGTACGTGCGCTCAAAGGATAAAAATGACATACGTAAAGAAAAAGTCAGATATATAAAACATGCGCACGCACACCTGCAAGCAATATATGGTTTATAAATCGCACACAACCTGGAATTGTACGCACGTGGATTTGCCGCATTCCGTCCTCTACACGCCCCCGTTCCACCATACATGGTAAATGCAAATCACCTCATGCATATTTAAGCCTCCGACGTAAACCTGAAAAACTTATTATGGCATCATGGCAACCGAGGGGAAAAGCAAGAAGAGATATTTTTCTGAAACGGAGATAGATGTGCTCGTGGGTGAAGTGGAAAGCAGAAAGCAGTTTGGTGGTCACAGTAGTGGGGGGACAAACAAAAAGAAAGGCAGAGAGTGGTAACAGGTAGCGAATGCTGTGAATGAAGCGAGTGCTGCAAACAGGACGGTGCCCGAAATAATAAAAAAAAGTACTTAGTACTTTGAAAGTGATTATAAAAAAAGAACTGCAGCGCATGGAAAGAGTGTGTCTGCTCCCTACACTGCTGTGTTCCAGGATAAACGAGTCATGTGTTAAACCAGACCATCGTGCAACCACGTTCGTCAGGACCATATCAGCGTCACAAATAGCTTGCACATTTATAGAATGCACATGTTTTCTATGCACATAAATAATTTTTTTTTCACATGGAGCCCTTATTGCAATGTGAGGGCAGTCAGTTGCGCTGATTACATTTGGGAAACCGCACATTGCTGCAAATTGCCTTTTGTTGTTGGCCTGTTCTCCCACAGTGTAAGAGAACTTAATGTATTTACTAGTCATTTTAATAATCCCATCTAAAACGACAGATATTATTGATATCCCAGACCTAGAATACAATTAAACACAATTAGATTATTATTGTATTTTCAAAACAAGCTTTAGAACAAATTCACAATTTTATTGTTAATTATAACATATACCTGTTGGCTAATTCCCGCTGGTACTGTAACAGCCAGTTGCACGGAGCCCTACGGTTGTCAATACCTGTACTGGGATTGTGCGGGATCCGTAGGGTTTGTCTTTAGGATTGGACCCAGTTCAGCATATCTCCAAAAGCACACATCTAGGTAATCTAAATCGGTTTATGAGCCAGTCATCATCATGGGCCAAAAAATCTTCACGGTCCCTGAACACCCGTCCCCTTCTAATTCTGCTATTGGCACAATCTTCTAACAAGGCCAGCGCATCCATTATGTTACGTTGCGCACGAGTGTGATCGCAGTATTTCTGTTTTCAGCAATGACAGGGATTATTTTGCACGATGTCCAAATGATCATAATAATCACCACTTATCCATTTACATTTCAACAGCTGGGGCACATAGATTAAAAGTGTAGATTAAGTTAAGATTTGCGTCAGATTATATATTTTACTTGTATATTTATTCATTATTATAAATATGTGACTGAATACATGCAAGTGAAATTAAATGTGGAGTGTATGACTCACTAGCACAAAGAATTATCATATATGTACTGATGCCACTCACATTTTTGCTCACCCTCTTCACCCGCAGTCATATCTTTTTCTACAAAATGTTTTCATGCATGGGTCACTGAATTGGTGTACATATGCGCACATTCTACCGTCAAGTTTGTTTCTATAGATCGCAACGTCTGCGTAGAAGGGTGTACGCATCTTTTAGGTCCCGTTTTATGCGTACGCAACGGTTATAAATGAGACCCCAGGTGTGTGTTGGGTGGGTAATGGGTCACTGGATAAGGTTTAGTCAGTCCCCACCCAGTGATGAGGTGAATTACAATCACACCGCCAACAGCCCCTCCCCTCCATCTTTCTCTGGTGATGTATGAGTTACTCTCCCCCTTATCAGCCTCAAACAAAATAATTATCCATTGGAACTGCACATCTCTCTAAAAATTAAGATTCAATACTTTTCTTCTCATGCATGCTGATGCTAGCCTGGGTGTTATTTTATCTAGATTTGTTTTGCAAAGTGTGTGGTCTTTTGTCACTCTTGAGAACAGCTTGGGATAAATTAACAAAATTTAAATTAAAACAATTTTTTCGTGCCCAGATTTCCCTCAGGTTTAAGAGCACTTACAGTCAAAAGGTATATCTTTAACCTGTATGCTGCATGTTACATATATTAACTGTGATGGGCTGGACTCCTTGCAGACAATAAAGAACTGGCTGTATAAGCTAAATGAAACACCTTCAAGCACCAAAGGCATTTTTTTAGGGGCCACTGTGTGATGGGGGGGCACAAGAATGTCGACCGCAGGTTGTGTGTGTCGGCTGCTCTGTGCCGTTGTCAGCCACAGGTGACACTGATGCACTGATGTCAGCCACTAGTGCACTGGCGGTTGACATGGAAACATTTTGGCTGGTGAAACCGCACTAAGTCCCAGAGGGAAGCAGTATGCTCTTATGTAACAAGGTACAGTTGTTTAAGGTGGAGTCTGTTTTCTTTGCTTGTTTGTTTTCAATTACGGGAGCCATTTTACCATGTTAACTGACTACAAGCAGATGCAGAGAGTGTAACATTTGCGATTTTTGTACATTGTTAATTTTGACCCTGCTGCAGCTCAGTGTTAACAGACTCAACAAGTGTGCTAACCAAATTATTGGAAATGTGTTTCATACATTGAGGCGTGCTTGTGCCTTAAAGTAAGCCATTGGAAAATTCATATACATAATCTGAGAGAAAAGTAGGCCGTCCAACAACCCGGCTATTGACTTTATAGCCCTGGGCAATACAAAAAGGTCAAGGTATGTGTGTTTGTTTGTGTGTGTGTGTGTGTGTGTGTGTGTGCGCGCAAGCGGGTTTACCTATCCTTATGGGGACACAATGTCCCCATAACGTGATAAATATCCGTTTTTTCCCTTATGGGGACCGGTTTCCTGGAAAACTCTATTTTATAAAAATCTGTGCTATGAAAAAACTAAAAATGCAAAAACTTCGCAATGCAAATTTTGTTTGGTTACTTATGGTTATGGTTAGGGCAGGGTAGGGCTTAAGGTTGTCATAGTTAGCTTTAGCATTTTTCCTATTGAAATGAATGCGCGGTCCCCATAAGGATATGTTTACCCTACATGTGCGTGCGTGTGTATGTGTGTGTGTGTGTCTGAGCTTTACATACCAGACAGGTTCACATCTTTTAAGGTCTAAGTGGAGTTTGAAGGTGTAAAGGGACATACTAAAGGAGCCCTAGTGTTCTGGGATGATCATTTTAATACAGACTCTATAACTGATTTATGAGTATGTGGTTAGTCAGGCAGATGATGACGTGGGTTGCATCTGTCAACCGATGTCAGTTTAATTCTAGTGAAAGTAGCAATTCATACTGCTAAATATAAAAGTCTGTCCTCTTTATTTTTTGTCACTCTCTCGCTCTTTCTCAGACACACTCATATACAAACATACATTGTCACACATGGCTCATGGCTATAAAGAAACAAAAGCATCACAACTTGGACCACCTGGTCATTGTGCAACCTGCCTTCACTTATCCATGCCATGAGTCTTTGGGTTGACTGAATCTGAGGCTTGGACGACAAGCTTGTTGTTTGCAACAACCACCCATCTCCCATCTCTCCCTAACGAGGAGGAACTCACAAGCTGTGGCTGGGGAAGGGGCCTGTATTCATCTGAGCTCTCCCCCTGGGGCTCGCTTCTGGTGCTACATTTCCACCAAATTTTCCACACATTCCTAATGATAAGGAATGTCTGGTTTAACAAAGCAGGGTCAAGAATGGATGCCTATAATTGCACTTGACGTACTGCTTCTGTTCTGACCTCTGACCTCTCCTTGCGTGTGTCGCCTGCCTGGATGGGGGGAACTTTCCAGCCAGGGTGGAAGAAGCAAAAGTGGGAAATCCAACACTGGGAGGAAAGTATTTCAGTCTGTTTCTGGCATCGATATTTTTCTTCTCCCTCATTTCTAAAAGAGTGCTCATAAATACTAAGCACAAACTCATAAGTGCTTGAAGACCCGGCTTAAAAATTAAACTTGCGTTAAGCCTGTGGACTACTGAAGGCTTTCAGGTATTTGTAGCTATTTACTGGTTGCACATGCTTCCTGCACCCTACCCTTCTGCTCCTTCATGTCTCCATGCCGTCTGCTCTCACAAACTTACCGTTTGTGAAGCTGCACTCTGCTTGTTCACCGACAGCTCGCCCGCGTCCTTTTCGCTCGCCCTTCCGCAGTTACTGTTGGAGGAAGCAATAAAGTGAAATGTGTGCTACATCTCAAAATAAATTAGGCCATTGTTTCAGTTTGTCGTTTTTATTTTTCCGCTATTTTTTACACCATCCCATAGTGTTTTTCCCCACTTCAAATATTATTTACAGTATGTGTAGTGTGTGTTCATCTCTATTTTGCGGTCAGTGATGTACTTTGCCTGTTCCCTTGGCCTGTTTTAAGTAGTCAGTTTGGGGATGTTTGCTATCTAGCCTTCCATGCTCCATCCCAGTTACCTCATTTCCCACCATGAGCTTTGTCAGGTCATCATAATACGGCATTGCTTGGACATGTTGGCACTTTTTTGTGGCTTTCTTAGCACGTTAAGGGTGCTGTGTGGCAAAGCTGAAAGGCAACCTTCCAGAATTTTTTATTCCACTGCACTTATCTTGTTCTCTGTAGTGTTGTAGAGCAAGGGATACCCTCTAAACAAATAGCTTTTCTGTTATTTGACTTACATGTCAAGGCCCTGTGGTGGACTGGCGACCTGCCCAGGGCGTACCCTGCCTCTTGCCCGAAGATGCTGGGATCGGCTCCAGCTTCCCCATGACCCAAATGGATAAAGCGGTATAAATAATGGATGGATGAATGGATTTACATGTTAAATGGGAATTTCATCTAGCATCAAGATAAATGAAGGATTCAAAACCGAAAACAGATGATGTTGTCACTGTCTGTAACCCAACTAAAATCATGATTGTCAGTGAGGGTGTATCATATCAATAAAGGACTGAGAGCGAATGCACTATTCCTGGCAATCAAAGGCTCATTACTGCCTTTTTTGCATTTTACTTATTCTCCATGATCATGCTGCAACCAAAGGAAATTAAATCAATGTCTTACAACTTTTTGCCACCACCTGTGATAAACCCATCAAGAACCATACCAGACAAGACAAGGTGATAAGAAGCTACAGCGCTTGCTTGGATTTTAACTCACGGATCAACTTTTCCCCCTACAATGAAGAATTAATGATCTGTTAAAACCTTTTGTTGTAATGCACAAATTCTAGCTGAAAATGGCTGGATATTTGCTAGATGGATCATGAGCTAATGCTTTATGCAGTGCAAAGGCAGACATTGCGTATTACATTAACTACATTGCAAGGCACTTAATAGGCCTTGACTATGGCTATAAGTGACTAGAACAATTAAGGGGGAAGAGAAAAGTTCATTTGTTTCTCTATTTTTCTGAACACATTCCCATCACAAGTTGTTTGTAATTTTGTCCATGATTAAGTCTTTCCAAACCGAACGAAATTCAAAGACAGTTACATCATCGAACCTCCGCTCAGACTTTATTCAAAAGGTTTTCTGTTTATTATTAATACCTTTCATCGTCATCTATTCATTATAATTTTTTACATCTTGTAAACAGCGATGACCACATCACCGAACAACGAGCCCTGGCTCCTTTCGCCTTTGTTTCACGGTTCCAGTTCAATGGCAAAGCCATCCTTTTAAACGTGTTGTGTGAGTTGACTTTTCCAGCCAGACAAACTCTCCAGAATGTATTTTTTTGCAAGGGAACACACAGGTAGTGACACATAAGAGGTGCAGGTTATGACCCGATCGGGATCAACAAATATGCCGCTACTTCAGCTAGTGTCACATGCCAATGCGCAATTAATTAATCATCAGTTCCATCAAGAAGTGGTCAGAAACCCAAACTTATATCCAGTAACAGTGCCAAACAGCGGTCAAGCTTGTTAGGGCTGCCGGCCCAGAATAGCACTGCTGAAGCAGCTGTTAGAACGAACCCAGTGAGGACCTCACAGACGCTCTCACAGGACTGGGAGCACGCCGTTGATTTTTTGTCTTCTTATCCATTGTGCGATGTCTTCATTTTATGATGCTACTTTTGGCCCATTCTCAGCTTAGAAGGAGCTTTGCTATGTTCTAACTTGAGGGAAAATATGAGGCAGGAACAGTAGTGCAGGAGATGGTGAAAAACAGCTAAGTGTAAAGACTTATCTGCCAACGTACAATTTATCTACATTTTGAAATGGAAGCTCTATATTTGATCCTTCCAGTAAAGCAATAATGAAATGTAAAATGCAGAATATAACTTTTACCTGACATTTATTTATCTGTGGAGCTTGAGCTTTGTCGGAATTTGAGGTCAGAAATCCGTGCTTGCATGGGGAGAACATGCAGATTCTACATAGATGGAGCTGGGGTCACAGTCTTGGGAGAGGCAACAGCTCTACCCACCAAGCGGCTTGTAAACAGAAAATCACATTTAAAAATGGCAAAAATGCACATTTCCTCAAAATGTGGTGTAATTTCACATGCTTTGTAAGGACTCTGATTCATGGCTCTCCTGAATAGACATGACTGTAAGAGCTTATTGGCTCTCCAACATTTCGGTTAGTCCAAAATGGACATCCTGAGGTCAATGAGAGCCAAACCACAGAGAAAATGGTCTAAGAACAGGCCTGCCCAAAATAAATTGGTTTTGAATCACCGCTATCTGTTTCAATGAAGTTCACAGTGACCAAAAGAGAGTGATCAAGATTAATAGATCATAGAAATTATGAAGAATAGTATAAACTCGCATACCCAGAAAATGGAAAAACAACTTAAAATGAAGACAGTCTGCTTCAGATGGCTTTATCTGTATGTATAATTTGTATGCTTCTTGTATTAATGTTAGTAGTTTGTCACCTAATAATTTGTAATTATTGCCCAAGAAATAGTTATACACATTTTAATTCATACGTATTGCACATGAGAAGCAACAGAAGTAATTGTCTTATTTTCAGTTGTCTGTTTAGTGTCTCTAAGCCCTGTTTGGTTGCCTTTTTCATTATAAATAGAATGAACTGCCCGCGGAGAATGCAGTGTGGTTGTAAATGTCAGAAATATTGTTTTAAGGTACACTTGGGTCTAATAAACACTAAGATTACTTATCCTCTGAAATAGTTCATGATTTGCTTTATAATTATTAGTATAACTTGTTTGTTTGATCAATAAATGAGTAGATATGGGAGCTATCACCTATGGGCACAGCATTCAGCAGAAAATAAAACGAAACCAAATTCTTGTTGTTGTTTGCATTTTAGTTGTTTAAAACAGGGAAACTCCATAGTGACAGTGTTCAATCGCAGGTGGACAGCTGTTTATCCTGTTACAGATATGACATGGTAACAAACACCAGATTGTAAACCTGTCAAGTCCCTTCAGGGTACGGGGAGAGTAATATCTTACAACGATGTACATGTCTCTCGAAAGGGAGGGAGTGTCAGATATGCTATCTGTGGAATGATGGATGACAGTGCTCTGTCAATTGATCCCGAAAAGGGTCAATGTCAGGGCAGTTTCTTTAAAAGTTCCGGTCTAGAAAATGCTCATGATGATGCCATGATGTCAGATGTCAGGGTAATGTTGTGAGTCACTTGGGGAACTGACTTGTCATCCCTTGGTCTTCCAATCAGATTTGCACTCAGAATGGGGTATAAAGGTACCACTGAGTCATATCTTTAAAAATGATAGACGTATATGAAGAGAGGTAGTAGGTTATGCTTGCACAATTTAGCTTTGCAGTATAATTGAATTTTACATTTTATTGTAACATTCCCAGTATGATGTCAGGGAATAATTCACAATGTCATATACAACTGGATTAAAAAACATTATTCTAATAAAATAATGTTTTGAAATTGGATTGATTGTCTATGGCATGATTACTTTAGTGGAATTTCTACATTATAGTGTTGGTGAATGATGACTTTTGTGCAGGTTCCTTGCTGCAAACCTGTTCATGAGTTCAACCCACCCCAGTATCAGATGGGTCTTGTCCTCGCTTGTCTGCCTTTCTTGGATGTTCGCCCATAACACAGAGGACATATGGTCCCTTTGTGATCCTGCTCCTAATTTCCATGCCTGATTGAGGCCCTTTGCTTGGTGTTGGTAAAAGTGTAAATGAGGGACGGCATGTTCTCCTCTGGGTAATCTAAGTTTCCTCTTACATTCCCAGGACATGCTGTTCAGGTGAATCAGTGACTGTAACTTCTCTTTGCAGTGTGAATCAGTGGGTTTGCGTGTGCAATGATCAGGCAGGCCGGACTCTGCCTTTTGCCCAAGGGTACATTCTGGATCTGGCTTCGATTTTTAAACAGTTATTAGATAGAGGAAAGAATGAAGGACCCAGGAGAAGGAAACTGTAGAAACAGGGTCTGTCATGTGCTGGACATTGATGCCCTCATTTTTCCACTGGAAGCTATGAGCTATAATATAGGGCTCATTTAAGGTCACACAGGTGGGAGTATGCAGCTGTACTGGGCTCCCACCTGCTGACCCCAGAAGACTGGCATCTCCAAGCTGTGACATATCAAAAGCACACAGGAGCTCAGCTCACATTCTTTAGGGACATTTCTGTTTGAATTTGTATAACTATAAGCATACTGGCTTTTGAAAATGATTTCTTATAGGTCGCCAGTTTTCAGTTTTTTCATAGCTAGTTTTCATTTATCTTGGGATTTTTGGTCTCATATTATGGGCAGGTGTGAATGAACAACTTGTGAAGTGTTATGTAGATGTTTGCATAGATGATTTATGGGCTCTGCTGTTTTTTTACAGTCTTTCCTGGCTGTAACATATTAGTTATACCCTGTTCTACATCTGTTTGTTCCTGTTGATGAATCCAGTAGTTCCAAACCGAAAAGAAGTGGAGTGAATCGACATGGTCCCTCTTCCTGGCTGAGGTAGGGAAGTCTGCAAAGGCATGCCCTTCCTCGGGAAAGGAGGGAAGATGGGGCGGATTGGGGGGGGGGGGGGCAAGAGGTGCATTTTTACAGACTCTTTTCTTGTAGTTGCGAGGAGTTCCTACAAGTCCATTACACGCTCTTTGGATGCAGGTGGCACCCAGCCAGCCATTCCATGCCCAGTGAAGTGAAGCCGCCCCAGTTCAGCTACCTGCATCACATGTTGCCCAGTCTCTGTGAGGTTACCCTGGCCATGATCCGCTTCCCATGTCTACATGCCTGGCCTCCAAGGGCACATCACGTTGTATTCGGGGAAAATGTTTGAGCAAAAGCCACGATCGCCCAAATGATGCGGAACACTGCCTGCCGTCGTTCCATGTGACAGCTCTTATGTAATGTCCAAGCTGTAGTTCATATCACCATGGGTGGGTGAACATGACTGACTGGTAGTCTGACCAGTGGTGTATTTCTGGGTAATTATTGTTACTGTTCGCACAGCAAATGTGTTATTTCGAGTATGCTACATATATGTGGCAGTTTGCATATTCCCCCTTTTCACGTGCACTTGATGCAGGTATTCCTTCCTACAAGCACAAGACCTGCAGTCAGGCTGACCTGTGTCTTTAAATTTCCGTGTAAATTGTGGGTCTGGGTGTGTCTGCCCTTGATTGAAAAGTATCGCATTCAAAATGTAGCCCTGTCCTACGCTGCCCAGGTTATAATCCAGGCCTTCCCGCTGCCCTATCTAGGATAAGCATTTGGAAGATGGAACAAACATATAAGGTTTTGTAAAGCGAATTATTTGCCTACTGCACAGCAACAGTTCTTGCTCTTCATTCGGGATTTGAACACGTTATTTTCAATTGCAATGCAAGATAACCATTACCACACATGGCAGCTACTACGGCTGGACGATGTATCTTTGAAACATATTTTTACACATGAAATAGTTTGATAGTGTATTGTTATAGAGATTTTATTTGTTTATTGTAAATATAGACTATATGGATAGCTGTAAAATGACAGAATGACCCGAACGGGCAGTGCCAGAATATGTAACTCATTGTATCTATGCTTGAAAATGTTGTGCATGAGGAGACATGCGAGGTACAGATCAGGTAGTGACAGACACCTCCACAAAGCCCCACCCCCCCACAGTGTCAAAAAGAGGCTAGACAGTGAAATGCAAAGAAAAATTCAGCTCAAAGGGAAAGAAGTATTGCAATGCGCAACATACATACCATAAAGAAAAATGAGTGCCAAAAATGCAAAACGTAAAGAAAAAAGAATTATCACAAAAGACTTCTATAAAAAAATTGGCAAAGAAAAAGCCTCTTTAATATATTAATTTTGTTTGAAATATATACTTGCTTCTGTTTATGATACATTTATTTGCAGTGCTATGTAGGCGCAGCTTGATTCCATACATTTAACTTTAGAATAACCCAGTTGTTAAATACTTGAAATACAATTCTTTTACATTTCAGGCACTCGTGTTTAGTCAATTTGTAATTTTCATGTGATGAATCAGTTCAGCAGAGCAGCAAAACAGCACTGAAAAAAATGTTTTCTGATGTCTTATTTTGACATCAGAAATATTTCTGATGTCTACATTTAACTGAACAATATAATTATTGAACACGCAATATTTGTTTACATTTCAGGGACTTGGATGTTTAGTCAATTTGCATTTATATATATATATATATATATATATATATATATATATATAATATTTATATAGAGAGCTA
>JAABNX020000047.1:3151386-3171115 GCA_015163995.2 Mormyrus lacerda | reverse complement strand
GTTTAGTCAATTTGAATTTATATATATATATATATATATATATATATATATATATAGAATATTGCTATAGAGACCTAAAATACCAAGATATTGTTTTACAGCAATATCTCCAAGACCTGACAGGTACTTCACATGAACACCACAATGTGAAAGAAAATTTACAAACGCTTATATAAAAAGTTCCTAGAAAGCATTTATACACAGCAGAAGTACAATAAAAAATGTAACCTTATAAAGCATCTACAAAAGGACTTTCATACTCGGCATTGTGAAATAAATCCATCAGGGATGGACATGTTCAGTTCAGTGCTTTGCCCTTCAGCTACTGTTATATGTATATGTAAGAACAACTTGTACATTATTTGAAACTTACATTTTGCAATTATGATTTAACAAGCATTGGTTTGTCTTGGGCTAGTTTATAAGTACTTCTTGACTCTAACCAAAATGCTATTCATACATTTTTCAAATATTTCCCATTCTCTGCATGTGCAAAGTGCATTATTGATAATGCTATTGAAAAATCTTGATGCCCTTCAACAGCCGCTACTTGGAAGCCCCCATTTCTCCTATTTTGGTGTTTGTAAGCTCAATAGGCAGGTATTTATAAAACAGTGACTCTTCTGATCTGATAGGAACTCAGCTTTGCCATAAACACAAATACCCCAGAACAGTTTGAGTGCTTCTCTTGTGTCTATAGGCTCATATGTTTCGCACATTTTTCTTCTCTCCTCATTGCTGTAGATTAGTGGTTGGCAGCTGGTGTATTGAATTGAAAGGTCAATTTTCAAGATATTCATAGTTGATCGCGACACCCCCAGCCCCCATCCCTCCTGCCTGACTGCCAAATCCTACCCTGGGGAGGGGGACCCCCCCCCGATCTGCAAAATATACTGTCGCAACTTCGATGTTCCCCATGTTTTTTTTTTTTTTTTTTTCTTAAATAAAAGTAGCTGTCACTAGTAAAAAGGCCGGACATCACTGTAGTGAACCTAAGAATGCATTAATGTTTTAAGCTCACAACATAAGCCATAAATCAATGCAATACTCTTCCGACTGAGCTGATTTCATGTATAAGCTTTCTGTCCTTTTCCTGCTCAGCAAATAGTTATTAAAGCAAACTTACACACGTTTATGAATTAAATGTGTGTGTATGTATGAGTGTGTGGTGGCAGGTTCCAGATTTAGACTTTGCAGTGTTTGCAGATATTTGTGAGAATCGGGGTGAGCAAACTAGTTTTGCAATATGGGAATAATTGTGCCTTTAAAATTTTTGTTGCTGCAACTTTGCGTTGCAACCTGAAATTTAGTGATTGGATGGGGTGAGATATGGAGATGAAATATGTGTAAGATTTTATGACCTGTATTATATACACCGTTTACATATTATTCTGTCTTAAATTTAACGTTCCATCTATCTGCTCAGGGAATATGGGCGGAAAATAACAATACTTGTTAAAACCTGGTACAATGCATCTTTCCTTGTTTTACACAAGGTTTTATTGTGCACTGTCCCTGCTAAAATAAACAAATAACACAAATAGGCTAATTCCATCTCTATTTACAGTGCTGATTAAACAAATCCAGCATTGATTGCTTGTAGTTTATATTTCCTATTAATGCTGTTGTAGTTAGTGTCAACTTCCCAAGCTAGTTGCATCATTCTTAGTAAATTGCTACTGTCCAGTAAAAACCACAAACTTCTCACATTATATAACTTAATATCCTTCTTTGTGTGTGCAGATTAAAAGAGTAAATGGCTACACAAAAGAGAGAAAGAGTAAGCATGTATGGGATATACTGTAAAAAGAAGTGGTAACCAGCAATTCTTACCTCTACTTTGTCTGTACTCGTTTATCTGTTTAAGTGATAAGGTAATGCTGGTTTTTCTCTCCGTCTGTCTGGAGCGTCAAGAGCTGCAGCGGGAGGAAAGTGTCAGAATGAATCTGGCATTTAGTTCTTGCAGAAGGTAAATATTAACACCCCCCCCCCCCACACACACACACACTTCTTGGTTGTAAGGTTGTAGGAACAGAATGGTTTGTGCATTGTTTGTGTGGGTAAGTGTGTGTCCTTGCCTGTGTACCTGATTGTGTCAGTAATGCAGAGGCGGACCTAACTTGAAAACAGTTAGAATTAATCACTGTTCTTGGTAAATAAGTGCTGTCTTTTCAGCTCAAGGTGTTTTTGCTGCCACTACGCACCTGCAAGGTTGGGTCACAACGAGTCACCCCAACCCTCTCCATCAATCACTAGGGCCTGGTAATTCTCGAGTACATCAACTTTATTGCATATATCCTGGGAGCATTGTCATATGAATGACGGGTAATTGTGGCTTTGGGAGTCTGATAGAGAAAGCAGGATGGAATTGTAATGTAATGCAAAAACTGTTTTTTTCCCTCCAGTGTAATAGCAAGAGAGCATTATGTATTAAGGGTTTGTTCTGTCTTTTTGTTTGTGTAGCCAGAGTGCTTTTGATTATTTGAGGTTCATGACTTTGGAAACATGTATTCTGAACCCTACCAAAGAAGCAACAAAGTTGGCCTCTGTGAGGACTTACATGGTCAGGTGTACAGCAGCTTGAACTTAAAATTGACAGCTGTGTCTCTTCTATGGGTGTGAAAATCTGGTATTGACCAATATTCAATGATGTACATAACTAGTCTGCAAGTACACATTCATCCTTGGAAGTGATATGTGTGGCAATTGGTGGTTGTTAACTGCACACATGCATACATATTTCATGTGCATTTGCACTGCTATGAAAGGAAATTATGAAGTACGATTTTGCATGTAAAGGTTAAAATGCACCGTAATTTCTTTGTCATAGCAATGCAGATGCACATTAATTATGCATTTGTGCCGTTATAACAATTTATTGTGGCATGTATCGTCTTTAAAGATGATTGCATATTTGCATACCAGTTATGTGCATCCCTGCCAGTACTCTTCCTTTTAGTTGCAATATAAAGTCTGCTTTAAAAAAAAAATAAAATTGGACTTCAGGCCTATCTACAACAGAATCTCCAATACAGAAAGATAAATAAAAAGGACCCCATCCTGAAAATTTTGGGGGCATGTTCTCATCACGGTTAAAGCACCAATGCCACCCCCACCAACCCAACCCCCACCATTCCACATGGCAGTGAATTCAGATTTCTGTGAACAGTCATTATTTTCTCAGTTTTCTTTGACATATCCAGCCTCTTTGTTTTATTGAGTGGGTATGACCTATTTCCAGGGAAACTAAAACCCCTTGTAGCACCCAAGACTTTGAGTAAGAAAGCATCTTTGTTCACCCATTTCAGAACAGAAAACAATAAACCGCAGAACCTGTTTTATGTTTTGAACATTGAGGCACCATTATTAAGGGAAGAGGACAGTTTGAAGGGCTATTGTAAAGCCAGTCCTTGTCTTTAAATTGTTCAGACAAGCTGACACATGATATGCATCTCACCTTGTTCCATCGTGGATTTGTCTCAGTTTAATCTGTACGCTTTGTAACAAGATGAAGTTGGGTTTCATATGTGAAAAGAAAATTGGTTTCCCACAGGAGTTTATACTGTTTTTTAAAATTTGATCGGCTTCAGCATCAGGCCAAAAGAAGTGGTCATAGGCCACTGTGTCATTTCCTCCCTGCATATTGATGCTGTCAACTTGAAAAAAGGCACTGGGAAAAAGATGAGGCTCTGCTGACTTCTGTCACAGGGCTTCCAAAGAAGCCAGGGCTGCATAGGCTATCCTAGGCTACAGCCGAGGGTCCCGGCAATCATCTGGGCTCTGCCCCACCTCAGAAAAAATGAAACTGTTAAATAGGCAGCATCTGAATATCTAAGCTGTTGACAGCCCAGGGGCCCCAGATAAGTTAGTCCATCTCTGAATGAAGCAGCAGATTGCAGAAGAAACATGAGTACTTGTCTGACCTCGCTATTACATCCCCATAATCTTCTGGAACCTGTTTACTTGGCTGGCATAACTGTACAACCAGAGGCCATGGAAAACCTTTCTTTGGTCACATTGTTTTATTCTCATAGTGGCTCTTCTCGCCAAAGCGTGCCGTCTGGCTTAAGCTGCAAGCCGGAATGGAGTACAGTAGCGGCCAGGCCATTAATTACAGTGCTAATCAGGTTAGTCCATTCCATGTTTGACTGAGCATAAGGTTATTTGAGGTTTCAATCCAGTGCCCCGTTGCATTTCCGAACCACCCTGAGGGCTTGACCTGCTGTGGTAGCCAACCAAGAAGCTTCCGTGTAAAATTATACAGCTGATATTCTTTGCTTATCCCGCCTTGTCGCTGCCCCCCTTCAAACCACAATGCTTGGGTTATTTCAGCAATGTTTTCCATCTGCCAAGTGTCATAACTCCCCAAGACAAAACAACAAAACTGAGGTCCCAAGGATTCCTACAGCAAAGGAGAAATTGAATTTGCTCTGGTTAAAAACCGCAATCGTCGGCCTGCGTTTGTTGTGTTCTGCGCAACTTTGTGAGGGGAATATCTTTGAACTTTTTAACTCATAAAAGCTGGATGACACAGAGGCAGGCTCTGTGTATAAGCAAGGCTTTTGCCAATATCATATTGGGCACCGTTTGATTCTCCAGCTTCCACATCATCTCTGGACCTTCAGTACACCGTTTTTGATGCTTTCCTGGTCCGATTCTAGTAAATGTCTGCGGATGCCTTGAAGCAGAGATACAATTTCCGATTGCTGTTGACCGCACAGCATTCTCTGTGTTTAGATGCAAGGGACATACTCTTTTCCACCTCAGATGTCTTTTGTTCAAATTTCTGAAAAGGCCAAAAAAGAAAGCAAAGCACAGAGGGAAATCGAACAAAAAAAAAAACAATACAAAAGGATTTTGGCAGAGAGAGGAGTCTCCTTGGGATGATGGAGATAGATTCCTTAACAGCCCATGCAGTTTTGATCTTGGATCATGCAGCCCTTTTCACATTCCTCCTCCGGTGGTGGTGTTGCTTAGTTTGCGTCCTGGCCTTCTTGTGTCCAGTCACCCAAATGTTGTTGCAAATCTGTTATTAGGGTTTCATTCAGATTAGTCTTTTTGCTTAATGTATTGCCAGTGGCAGTGTGATTGTTATTTGAAGAATTACTTCAGGGTTAGTCTGAGAAAGTAACATAAAATCACAACACTGTCATTCTCTGCATTTCACTGGTGTGCCCTAGCTGGGACACTCGAGTCGCAATGCTGTAATGTTAAATTTAGCTACTTTTGCTCAAAGTTACAAACTTTAGGAGTTTTCTCACCGATCCACAGGCCTGACTTGCATAAATCTCTCCCAGGCCCAGGCATCATGGACAGAATATCATGAAATTTGTTCACATGTTCACAGTCAAAAACTGGTCCAAATGGTAAGATAAATAAGAAGCGGTTCATAAACAGCTCTACATTCAAAGACTGTGTTAGGTCTCACTGACATACTGCTACAGAAGGAGATTTAGGTTTCATTTCAGAAATGTCTATAGCTTGCTTTCAAAACTCTAATGCAGCGGTGGGCAATCTTATCTGCAAAGGGCCGGTGTGTGTGCAGGTTTTTGGGGTAACGTTTAGGTCAGCCGTTCAAACCCAGGTGTCAATCAGTCCTCCAATTAGTAATATAATTAGGTAGCTGCAGCGAAAACCTGCATACACAGCTGCCCTTTGCGGAGAAGATTGGCCACCACTGCTTTAATGCATAATCACCTTGGATGGTGCACAGCCCAACTCGGAACTGAGAATATCCAAACTACACGTAGATGTAATGTCCAAGCTAGCAGTTCCCTCTGTGTGTGTGTGTACACAGGATTTGATATCTTTGTTGGGATAAATGTTAGTTACTCTTGATACACTCTTGATACGTGTTAGGACTTTTCCCACATTTTTTTATTACTCTATGTTTTTATAGCCTTTATACATTTTTGCTTATTATGAATCCATATTCTTTTTTCTGTTTTGTCAGATATAATTAATTAATCATAGTAAAAGAGCTAAAGGGAAGTCCACAATCAGAAAGTGTCTGATGTGTGTTTTGGGAGTGGTGGTGATGGAAAACACTGATACATGCTGTTGGACACCTGAGGATTTCATGAACTGAAAAGTCACATAGATCAAGTTTCACTGCAGGCTTCCTGCCGGGATGCCTTCAGGGAGGAGGTCTCTGGGCGTCCATGCATTTTGTATCACAGGGGGTGTAAGTGGGGGGGATGTTCTCACAGTGGGGTGACATTCAAGCACCTTGTCCAGGTAGCTCTGGGAGGCCGTGTTCCATATAAAAAGAGAAGGTCATTGAAGGCAGCCACCTGAAGTCTGCTAAAAGGGAACCTGGAGCGACTGGGGATGAGAAACTGCTTTGTGCACATTTGTCGTGTCCCAGGAGGGAACCTGCTGTTAGTACCCCTGAGCACACTAGTTTGAACTGGTAAATACCCAGCTGTACAAATGGGAAAAAAGTGTGAAACTGTAAGCAATGTAAGTCGCTTTGGAAAAAGACGTCTGCTAGGAAAATAAATAATGTAATAACAATAATAAATAATGAGCCAAAGTCCAGACGGTCAGTCTGTTTGTATCCACCAGGGCTGAAGGCTGTATATCGCAGTGTGAAGTTCTGCTATCTAGGTTTCCAATCCACTATCAGCCTTAGCTGTCTATTCCCCGCCTGCCAGGAAACATAGGGCGGTATCTCCCTGTAAGACACGTGACTCGATAAGTGACGTAATACCTGCCACGGGCGACTGTGAAACCACGGCTTCCTGATAGATGCTCATTGCTGTGAGGCATTGCCACGAGTCCACGGTCCAATACAGCGTTTCCACGGCTACCTTTTAGCCCAGCACTGCAGCCTAAAGGCTTTGGTTCCTGTGCAAGGCCAGATGCTGAGCTTTGCAAAATCTGCCTGCATCTTGCCAAAGCCTGCTGTGTGGAAGTTGGTTTGGAAAGGGAGTTTGTAAAAAAAATGGGTAGCAAGGAAAATGTTTTACAAGGTTTTCATGATAACAAGATTATGATGCATTTTTGCCAATGGTTAGATTTAATGTTGACTCTCATAATTTCCTGTTTTCTAATGGTTTTATCCTGGCCAGCTCTAATGAGGCTTATTCCTTTTTACCAAGTTTTTACATATTTATTTACATGTGAATGCTTTTGTCCAAAAGCAACTTAGCTTACAATTTTTCCACATTTGCACTGCTGAAGGAATCTGTTAAAGATTTTATTCCATTGTACATTACAGGAATTTCAGAAGGTCTGTATTCTATCTGTGTTACGTATCACTTTACTTCATCATTTTTGATTTTCCAGTGTCCGTTTTGTTTTGCCTGAGTTTTCCTTTTCATGTGGAGAAGAACTTTAGTGAGTTGCTTAACTTGTTAAAATTTAATGCTGTTATAGATTTGAGCATGAAACATCCGGTCAAAGACTGAAATTCATACCATGGCAGTAACTATGCTTTATTGATTTCCCATTCATACAGCTGGGGAAATAATCAAAGGACCCTCCCTAGGTGAGCTGTGTGGGGTTTGAACCTGCAGCCCTGACCGTAACCCTGACTCCTCTCTGCTGCCTAATGATCCTCAACTGACCTTAGACGTGCTTCTGAAAACTACTGGAGGAAGCAAACTGGCTTTCCAGTGAGCTGCTTTGGAGCTCCGCTTTGTCCATGATTTCTCTTTTTAGGGATTTAATTAAATCAAATTCCATAATTTGACTACATATTTAGAGAATGTGTCATTTTTCTGCTGAGGATCATAGGGTTTTGCTGCTCTTGCAGAGCCCTGCTGGGCCAGCTATTACTAAGTGTTTAACTATTCCTTAGTAACATATGTTTAGACTTTTTTTATATCAAATGATTAATTCTGTCGTGTTTGTCGAGTCCATATGTTAGTGGGAGAATTAAAATCAAGCAAGCAGAATAGATGAAAAGGTTGGACCCTGCACTGTACCTTTTGGAACATATTCTGGGGTGTGGATGGTTCAGCGTGGTCTGCTTTGTTTCCTATCATGTTTAGACTGCTCGGGAAGCTGCCGTGTCCTGCATCCTGCCCAGTTTTCGTAATGGAGGGGGTCTATGGGGGTTCCCCTTCTCGCACAATTAGCTGCCAGTGAAGCCGGTTGCTCTAGTACAGAGGAGGCAGCACTGTCACAGCACTGTGTGCGTGGGTGCGTGCGTTTGTCATGAGACAGGACCTGCACTTCTGATTACAAGTGACCCATGCGAATCTGATAAAGAGCTATGTGTGTGTCTCTAACTGCATCTGAGACAGGAAGTTGCAATGGTGTGTATAACTGTATTTGTGTATGCATGACAGATAATTTGAGAGCGTGTGTGTGTAAGAACAGCACATGTACTGGTGAAAGAGCTAAAGATAGAGAGACACAGCCTGTATGTGAACAGAAGAAGAGTGTGTGTTTGTGTTTAAGACATTTAATGCCTAATGACTCAGAAAACCTAGCAGAGACCATATAGGCCACCCTTGATGTTTTCTACAACACTGAGCAGAGCAGCATCTCTCACTCAGAGCAGCCCTTGCTGACATTCTGGGCTGTAGGTCATTAGTTGAATGTAAGTCTATTTTTAAACTCGTTAATCATTGACTAGCTCATATGAAATGAATTACACTCCCAGAAAGATGCTTTTTTAAGTCCCAGAGGAAAACCGTTTTAGTGTCATCCACAAGCCATTGAGTTCTCTGCTCAGCTTGCAACTGTGTAAACAAAAGGCTCAGTTCTGATTTAGAACATGGCGTACGATAATTATGTAATTTTATTGATTTATGGAGCCCGTTTTACTTAAAACAGTTGGGCTATTTATTTATCATATTAAATTTTTTATGTCGTTGATTAATTGTAATTATTAAATCCACGAAGGTCAGTCTAAGTAAGCATCTGTCACGCCCACGCAGTCGGATCTTAAAAACGGGGCCGATCACCTCTAGTTAGTCTGGTGTCTTAAGCAGAGCGACCACGATGGGTCGAAGCGAAGTATTGTTGCTATGTACTGTAACTTAACTGAGCGTTTTTTTGTCTCTCGTCTCCCCTGTTCTGCTCGCCTACTCTATCCATCCGGCCTGCCTACCTGCTCTCTCCTGCCTGCCCTCATCCTCCTGCCCTGCCTGCCTCGCCCCTCCTGCCTGCCCTGCCTGCCCTCTCCCGCCTGCCCTGCCTGCCCTCTCCTGCCTGCCTCGCCCCTCCTGCCTGCCCTGCCTGCCTCGCCCCTCCTGCCTGCCCTGCCTGCCCTCTCCCGCCTGCCCTGCCTGCAACCTGGAGTTTGTTACAATTCGCAGCCAATGAAATAACTGACACCTCGGCTCACGCATTTTCTTTTCACACACACACACATACACACTGGGGAAGTGTTGCATGATGGGAAATGCCATGTGGCTGAGGCCCACTTCATTAATCCCTGGACTAAATGATTTGTCTTAAGAACATTAAAAACACTAAGATGTATTTTATTCAATATGAAAATTCACATACTGTATATCATGGACTTAAGCAAGCTCGTTGAGCACTACTTACCGATAAAATTAGTGCATTGCCTGCAGTTTGTGACCATATATATCTTCCTATAATGGGCATCTTGCATTCACATCACGGGGTGGTTTCTATTTTAAAAAAAGGTTTTTATCAAGAACAAGCTCCAGGAATAAAAGAGCGTGTTACTTGTATCTGCTAATCTCATCATGCGTCTTTTCATTACTGTTTTGACAGGGATTTTACGTTTTCAGGGAGCTCTCCCTCCACAAAGCTAAAACAGTAAACACATTTAATTTGACTCATAAAGTAATTGGGCGCTAAACATAGGTTCCGGACTTTTAAAGGTTTGTAAACACTTTCTTTTGCGGCAGAGCCCCCTCTCCCCTGCCCCCACCCCACCCCCTTCTTAGGAATTTAAATCAATAAAATTTAAGCACCGCCAATTAACGTTCTTGCTGCAATATATTGCTGTTAGCTTGGTTGGTTACTGTCTCATCCACAGAGCATCAGACATATGTGTCATTGTTTCTGTTTATGAAATTATGACCCTGGATTTCATCATGGTCTGTCCACCCTGAAATGACACCAGCTTGGTTTGTGCTGCGCCTCTAAATACTGTCCAGCCATGTGCTCCCCCCAGAGAAAGTGCATGTCCACGGTCATTTCCTGCTGCCGTCACATAATACCACTATCAGGGTCAGACTCAGTCAGGGCTCCAGAGTTCCAGAAGAGAACTAGTATAGGTCTTATCAATCAATATCAATAATCAGTAAAGAATTAACTGATTATCGCCCTGGATTCATCAAAGTTTCCAAAGCTGGTTATTTTTTAACTAAAAGCTAAACAAAACAGGTTCAGTTAAACTGTTTGTCCTGAATTACATTGTGTAAAATGCATTTGCCTATTTTTTATTAGTTTACAGCACAGCTGAAAATAAAAACAAAATTAGTCATTTGAAAAGTGTCCTTTTCCTGTTTTTCTTCCGTTTTACAAAACACCCTTTTGCCAGACTATTTAGTAACATGGTTAAAAACAATATTCCCCTCCATTTGGAAATTGTATCATCTAAGCGCTCTGACTCCAGTAGAACTAAAAATAATGTGGTCATTTTGTGCCTCTGTGGTTTGGAGTTTGCTTGCTTGGTTTGGATATTGTTGGATGGGCCTTAAGCGTCCTCAAAGATCAACAGACTTCTTGGGGAACGCACGCTATAGAATCGTGAGCGAATTCGTAAAGCGATGAGACTTTGAATGAAACCACCCCGATCACAGAAGTAGAAGAGAAGTATTGCCATAAACTTATGTCTGAAGTATTTATTTTCATCTGCACTGGAAAGGATAAATATTCTGTATGTACTCAAGAAATGACATTACCATTGACTTGCCGTTCAGCCCAGACCATCTGAAGAGGCGTGAAGTTCGATTTGAATGCTTCTCTGTAAACAACATTCCTTTTTTTTTTTTCCCTTCAAAAAAGCGAGGTCCTGAGGTGGAAGCAGAGATGAGTGTCTGGGCTTTGGCTGCTTAGTGCATGCCTCTGAGTCTGCGTCACTGATCCGTGTTCACTGTGACCTCCGGTCAACGGGCCCAACTCCTCCCGTCAATCATTAATATAACAACAGTGTGAGCACTGTAACAACTGTGTTTGTTTTTTTGCATTCATTGAGTTTTTGGTTTGGTGTTAAACATATTGCTACATATCAGTCATCCACGTAACTATTTTTATTCTGTGAGTTGTTGGCATTCTTCTTCAGAAATTATGTTTTGGTAATGATTGTTTACAGAAGAATGTCTCCCTGTAGAGTTCAACAAATTAACTGTCATTCAACCAGAAGACTGGAGAACACTAACCTCCAGCCCAGTTCGAGATGTTAGCACCCTTCGACTTTACCGGTTTATCACTTACCTTGATATAAGGTGTAGAGTGAGGTGAAGAGAAGGAGCCGACTGTGTGGGAGAAGAGTCATAAGAGGTGGCAGGTGGCAGGTACCAGGCATCCAGAGCTAAGTTTGCATGCACTGCATCTTCACCCTTAACTAGCCTGGCTACAGTCCAGACTGGGGAGGTAAAGCTCGAGCCCCGTGTCCTTGTCTCAAAGTCTGACACAAAACCCCTGCACCCCTTTGGGAAAAGATGGCAACAGCTAATTTCTTCCATAGCTTATTCCTTTACTGTAATTCCACGTGCAGCATTTGGGTAGCGCAGAGATGGAGATGAATGGGGCCTCATTATATGTGGCGGAGGCTCAATGAGTTGGAAGAAACCTACAACAGTAATGGAACATTTCACGAAATTGTGCATGATAAAATGAATTATTTATTACATTTCGTATTTATTCATCTACAAACTTCAATTAAATTTATTTTTATATAGTGCATTTCACAACAGAATCGCCCCAAGGCGCTATACATGGGTGTATCGTGGTACATTACAACATCATTAAGACAGAATAGTACAGAGTAATCTACAAACCACAGGACCTAAAAAAGTGTTTTCCATGAAAGTATACAAGCAGTATCCATAAAAACTAAATTACTACAGACCATCTAATAGAGAGGTATTAAGTAAAGAAAGCAGGATTATCTGAAAAATGAGATACCGGGGACAATGGCCTCTTTCTTGAAGGGATTCCTTTTCTGCTGTGGATTGTTCACCATCCTCTGCCTTAGGCGTATGAAGCATGTTATATAGGAATGACTGATCCAGGCTCCTCTTTGTCACTCATTTTTCAGTAGATTAACCTCTGCACCTGAACACCTAACAGAGACCAACAGTGCTGCTGTATCCACACCCCAGCCAGCACAACACATGTTTCATGTTTCTCAGCCAGTTATAACCCAGCAGTGAACATTTATGCAGGGCATCTGTCAGACATCTCCCTATTTAATGCTGTTGCCAAATCAATGAAGAGATTAATATTGAGGTTAAGAGACTCCATAGAACAGGGGTCACCAACATTGATGTGGCCCCCAAGGACCACGAGTGGCCCACAGACCTGTTCTAAAAATAGCACAACTGAGTGAGCAGCGTCTAAAATTTAATTTTATCCTGTTGCTATTCTTCCTTAATCACAGTTGCATTTATATAGACTTGAAAATGACACTATCTAAAAAAAGCATTTAAAACATGTTTATTATACATGAAGTTTAGGAGGGCATTTCAAACTGGTAGCCCGTCATATGGCTCAGTACCTGTGAAGTAGCTCTCAGTTTCAAAAAGGTTGGTGACCCCTGGTGTAGGATAACAGAAGGCTAATTTGCAATAGTGCAATCTCTCTGGATCTCTAAATAAGCCTGTTAAATGTATATGACCATATAAGTGTAAAATATGTAGTTTAGAAGGCTAAAATTAAACAATCCACAATATTTTCTAATAAATTTTATGTACTTTTTTAGTACGTAATGTAAATACTATTTAGTGGGTAGGAATGTAATTTTGAGTCAGTCCATAGCTTTGGTTCAACAGACAGCACAGCAGGCAACAGACATTAACAGACATTATCAGTCATAAAACCACTTGGAAATAAACTATGTTCTACTGGTATTGTCTCTAGAAGTCATCAAAATGACTAGTGCTGCTTAGCAGCTCTGTTGAGAAGATGATTTTGAGTCAATAGCTGGGTGATGAGAGCTGGCAGCCTTGTTAGCTGAATTTCGGAGAAAAGGGTGAATTAGCAGCACCCTGCCTTTGGTCTACAGGCCACAGTACATAAGCAAGTTGATCTGAGTTTTCACTGTTAATCACTTTACACACAGGCAATGAAACATCGCCAAGAGCAGCAATATATAACAGTCATTCTCACTCTTGCTTCTTGTACACAATATCAGCTGTTGTTTCTCAGGGAAATGACAAATTGCTGAATGTAAACTTCATTATAAAATCTATTTTATAAAATTATAAAATCTAATTGTTTTTTTGGATTTACTGTGTAAAACGTGACAATTCAAAGCAAACAGGTTCACGGCTGAACATTGTAAACCAAAACATTGTAGAGTTTAATGCTGGGGATCATCTACGAACTTTACAAAATGCCCAGCAGAAAACCTGTGTCATACAGCTGATACACAATATAATTGATATCCAGGGAAGCAGTCATTAGGTCAAATTACTCGTCCTAGTCTGATGATTAAAACTAATTACAGAAAACAGCCATAGATACTGAACACCTTGCTAATCTTTAAAGTCAACCAGGATAAGTGTGCCTTCCAGAATAGTCTCATCTTCTTCCAGACAAGCTCAGGCTCTTTCAGGGTCCTCTTGACGGTCCTTGTTTCACTGGAGTAATTCAGATTATATGCCTTGCTCAAGGGTACAGTATTAGAGCATCTTCTATGACTCAAAACAGCAAACATCAGGTTAGGAACGTCCCTTATTATCATACTGCCTGCTATGTTGGATAAAGTGTTTTCTCCAGTTTTCGGTGTAGACAAATTGTTAGCAAAATAAAAATTTGCCTGTCGGTACCTAAACAGGTGTAGGATCTTCCAGCTTAATCACTTAGTTAATTTGGTCAAATACTTTGATGAAGAACAATGTTTTTGTAGAAAGAATACTTTGTTGACCAGAACCTAGCTACCTAGAAGCATTTTGGAATTTCTCTCATGTAGTCACCAGTTATTTCCCCATGGCCTAAATTTTTAGACAGGGCTCAGCTTATGGAATTAATATTATAGTCCTGAACTGGGCAAAGAAGACTTGATTTATCTGTTTGATGTGCATCCCTGGATTCTTATTAGGAGGGAATTGAGAGGAAGAGGCTCCTAAGTTGCTCACCCAGAGAAATTGCTCTTCCTAAATACTAGGGTAACAGCCTAAGCTGTGGCCCAAAAACTATATTCTTTGGCAGCCGTCCACCAGTTTCACACAGACAGGCCACAATTGACGTCCTCTGTGGAAGCTGTTGAGTCAGTCAGGATGTTTCTGTTGGACACACCTGCAGGCTTCCCGTTGTCAGTTCTGATGGACCCACTGTGTTTAAAACTTTACTCTCCAAGACATTGCTGAGTGAAGAAAACCATTTGGGCTGGCAAGAAATACACTGTACCGAGATGTTTACCTTTGTGTCGCCCCAAAAAAGGCACTGAACTGTTCATGTAACCTGGTTTGTGCATGACTGGCTCAATCTCAGCCAATCAGGTTTTCATTCTTTTAGACAATGGTCTTAATTGGTTCTAGCAGGGAGCATTTACATTATCTAACACCTTTAATCCAAAATGATTTACAGTAAAGGAAAGGCTTGAAATTTATATTTGCTTTCTGGGCTTTGGGCCCACAACCTTTGTGTTGTTAGCATAATGCTCTAATTGTTGAGCTACAGAAGGTATAGCATGAGGGGTTCTTGGTAACTAGAAAATAGAATTCAAATCAGTACATATGATCAACCAGGAATGGGGAAGGTGTGAATTTGGCTGAACACATACGCACACTGACATACGCCCAATTTTACAGACAAAGGCTGAAACCTTTCCACATCTCATTTTTTGGTGTTGTCTTTTATTTCATCTCATTTCACCTTCAGCACCAAAAAGATCCAAGATAAACACAGACTTAAAATATCATTTCATATGAGTGTGTTTTTCTGGGATACATTGTTGGTACTGGAATACCATGTCAAGAAAACGTCAGTTGAAAGTCACCAAAACCACAAAATGCCTAATGTGATCCACTCTTCTGTCCTGCCAAACGGAATTATTTAGGAGTTATGCTTCATACTGAGACCTGTTTCAGCAATCTGCAAGTGATAGGTGGGATAAGGCACTCATAAGCCGAAGGCGTACTACTGACTAGTCCATCACTTGGAGAGTGTATGTACTGTTCTCTATCCTTCATGTACATATTGGTACACCAGAGCACTCTGCAAGCTATTATCTGGGTGCATTACAGTTCTTATAGGAATGTACTTACAAAGAAGGGTGGGCATCCTCAGAGTGAAAAAGAAAAAGTAAATGTACCAGGCATGGAAAGGGGAAATCAAATGACAATTTCCTCTCTCTCTCTCTCTCTCTCTCTCTCTCTCTCATCTTCCTACTTCAGCATAGCTTTGGAAAATTTGCTGGAGTTTATTTGTAGTTCGAACCAGTGGAGGAAAGAGCTTTTTTGAATGGGCTTGTGTAAGTGCTTCCAGCCTTCGAAATTTTCCATGCCTTCCTCTCTTTCGTGGTGGGATCTGCAGCACAGTGACAGTGAGTTTTCAGAAATGCTGCGGTAACTTGCAGTGTATTTACGTTTGCTTGTGGGCTGAGCATTCTCCACTGGCTGCATTAGCCAAACCCATATCCAGCAGCTATCAAGGACAGGTGAATTAATAAAAAAATATATTACATGGTAGTGAGGAATCATTGTGTAAGTCCTTCCCTAAAATGCTGTTTTGTGTTGTACATCAGGTAGGTGTGATGCTTACATAGCTTGGTATTAATTGTGGCGATTTATGTCTGTTTCTTGCAGCTGTTCTCTTGAATGACAATAATGGCTTCCTTGGTTTGATTAGGTGACACTTTCACAATCCTAGAAAGTAAACAGAAAGGCTATAGAGGAAAATGAAACCTACAACAAAACCTTGATAACTGTAATGCAAGATGTTTTTCAAAGTAGCATTGTGTCAATCTGAATAATAGGAAATGCGCATGTGGCTTGGCTATCAGCACGTCCTCACACACACACAATGAGGTGGGAAAGTAATTAAGGTTTTGTGAGATTTATAGACCCCTCCATATAAGGACGGTCTGCACCGGAAGACACAGGCCTGTACAGTAGATGTCCCAGCAGTGGAAATTACTGTATTATTAAAGCCATTTCCAGAGTGCAAAAGGGAGGGTGAGAGGAGTATGTGGGAGCAGCATCTGTCCTGGCATGACCTCTGAGTAGCTAACCATCTACAGGCATAAAGACGGGGGTGGCGAGGTCAGCTTCTGAGGAAGAGCATGTCGACCGATACTTAGTGAACACTCACACCAGTCACAATGTTCTATCCCCTGCTCCTGTCCCCCGCTCCTGTCCCCCGCTCCTGTCCCCCTCCAAGTGCTCTGGCAAAGACGGTTGAATAATCGATTGTAATAAATGTCAGTTCCTACCAACCCTGTTAGAGAAGAAACTGTCAAAACTTCCCACCAGGCCAATGAAAACAGCATGGACTCAAAATTTATGTATATATGATTTGAATTGCATATTTTATAAAAATTGAACTTTCTGTTTCCCCAAGCCTATTGTGATTGTATTTCTACATGCCTTTATGGACCTGGAAGAAATCTTCAGATACCTGGATGGGCACCTCAACATTTCTTTTTGCCTTTTCATACTCTCCTTATAAGGATTCACCCCTCCCAGCATCACTCATAGGGTCACCCCCCAGCACCCCTCCCAGCATCACTCATAGGGTCACCCCCCAGCACCCCTCCCAGCATCAGTCATAGGGTCACCCCCCAGCCAGGCCCTAACTTTACACAGGGCTGAGTGGCAGCTGATTGGGCGTCACAACTGTGCTTTCTGCTCATTTTATGTTCTTCTCATAAAGGTTCTTGTGCCCTTCAGCAGAACTGCCCATCAAAGCAGCCACAGACAGTGATGGATGAAGATCTATAAATAGGACCTGCATGACTTGGAAAAAAGGAAGCGTCTTTCTGCTGGACTCATTTTCTTTTTAGATGAGTCTGACATCATGGATTCTGCAGCAGTGTTGTACATAACTTGTCTGAATAGTCCAGTCTGATTCACAACACCAGTTGATCATGCAAAATACATCAACATGTAGAAGATGCTTACATTGAGGGAGGCATAGATAATGGTACAGAAGGTCTGAATTTGGAAGACAGAATGCTGTCTGTCTTTCCGTAGCTGCTGGCAATACAGCTTACGGCTTGTGGTCAGTTTTTTAGGATGGAGATGTGTTGAACCAATACCAACTTCATCCATCCAACCATCTTCCATACCCGCTTGTCCTACACATGGCTGCGGGGAGCCCATTCTGCGAGCTACAGGCATGAGACAGGGATTATCACAGAATGGGCCACCAACCCATTGCAGCCAACACCAACTTCTCATTGTTTTCCTAACAAAGCAGCCACACCTGTTTTTATGCTTGCAATACTAGGGCTCATTGTTGCAGAAAGCATCTAATGTCCTCCTCTAAGCAATAACTTAGAGCATTAGTAAGGTAAAGCGGGGCTCCGCCCAATCATTTAGAACATTCCTGAGAGAGAGAGCAATGAGATCCCCCGCTACCTTGGACAGATAATTCAGGAGGGCAGAGATGCAAGTGCGTGGCCATCATCTGCCTCCTCAGTATACCCAGTGTGACCCCCACAGCCCTAACAAGGGCTTGGAATGAGATTGATGTTGGTGCTATCAGACTGTCTACTCTGTGAGCAGTATCACTAAAGGAACCCCAGAGTGTGACACGAGCTGGCCCCCAAAATGCAGGCGACGGGCCCTGCAGCTGTGTGAATGACCATGCCCAGGTCCATCTGTGATAACAACAGAGCTTCACACCCCCTCCCAACCGCCATCCCCTCTCCTCTGCTGCCTTTTCATGCTCTAACTTGAAGTTGTCCCAGGAACACTGCTGTGGACATATATCTACCATGGAAGTCTTGAATCATATCAGCACTGATCTTATAGCTCAAGGTTAGAGCCACATGTCCCCTTCTGGGAAGGAAATCAGGACCCAAAACATACCCAGCTGTGACTTTTTACATCCCGACCATAACCTTCCCTTAACAACAAAAAGCTGTGAAATTAGGTGAAAATTGCAAGGCTTTGCTTGTCTAAAGGTCTTAAACCCCATTTTCGTTAGTGAACAGAAGGCCTTGCTTCTGACTGCTGGTACCCTAAATGCAGTAGCTCAGAACCATGTGTTTATTCAGGCTGACGGACAGGTAAGCGGACAGATGTGCAGACGGTTCCAGGGCTTGGCAGTGCCTCTGTCTTTAACAGCCACCCAGTGTTTGTTTCAAACAAACATATTTATAAATATTTTGGGAGTCGTATTTTGCGTGGTGCACTCCTCCCGGGGACTCTCTTGTTCTGTTGGGGGACTTAAGTGCTCACGTGGGCAATGACAGTGAGACCTGGAGGGGTATGATTGGGAGGAACGCCCCCCCGATCTGATCCCGAGTGGTGTTTTATTGTTGGACTTCTGTGCCCGTCACGGATTGTCCATAATGAACACCATGTTCAAGCATAAAGGTGTCCATATGTGCACTTGGCACCAGGACACCCTAGGCCGCAGTTCGATGATCAACTTTGTGGTCGTGTCATCGGACTTGTGGCCGCATGTATTGGACACTCGGGTGTAGAGAGGGGCGGAGCTGTGAACCGATCACCGCCTGCTGGTGGGGTAGGAAGCCGGTCAGACCCAAGCGTATAGTGAGGGTCTGCTGGGAATCTCTGTCGGAATCCCCTGTCAGGGGGAGTTTCAACTCCTACCTCCGGTAGAACTTCGCCCATGTCTCGGGGGAGGTGGGGGACCGAATGGGCCATGTTCCGCGCCTCCATTGTCTAGGCGACTGACCGGAGCTGTGGCCGTAAGGTGGTCGGTGCTTGTCGCGGCGGCAATCCCTGAACCCATGGTGGTGGACACCGGCGGTGAGGGATGCCGTCAAGCTGAAGAAGGAGTCCTATCGGGCCAAGCGGAGTACCGGCGGGCCAAACAGAACGCAGCTTTGGCGGTTGCTGAGGCAAAAACTCAGGTATGGGAGGAGTTTGGCGAGGCTTTCGAGAACAACTTCCAGACGGCTTCGAGGAGATTCTGGTCCACCATCCGGCGTCTCAGGGCAGGAAAGCGGTGCAGCATCAACATGGTGGGTGGGGATGGTGCACTGCTGACCTCAGCTCAGGATGTTGTGGGTCGGTGGAAGGAGTACTTCAAAGACCTCCTCAATTCTACCAACACACCTTCCAATGAGGGAGCAGAGTCTGGAGACTTGGGGGTGGACTCGCTTTGGATGTTGCGGGGCTGTCTTGGTTGACACGCATCTGCGGCATCACATGGACATGGGGAACGGTGCCTCTGGATTGGCAGAACGGGGTGGTGGTCCCCCTCTTTAAAAAGGGGGACCGTAAGGTGTGTTCCAACTATAGGGGGATCACACTCCTCAGCCTTCCTAGTAAGGTCTATTCGGGGGTGCTGGAGAGGAGGGTCCCTCAGATAGTCGAACCTTGGATTCAGGAGGAGCAGTGTGGTTTTCGTCCTGACCGTGGAACAGTGGACCAGCTCTATACTCTCGGCAGGGTCCTTGAGGGTGCGTGGGAGTTTGCCCAACCAGTCTACA
>JAABNX020000047.1:3134270-3151286 GCA_015163995.2 Mormyrus lacerda | reverse complement strand
TCGGGCATCTGCTTAGGATGCCTCCTGGACACCTCCCTGGTGAGGTGTTCCAGGCATGTCCCACTGGGAGGAGGCCCCGGGGAAGACCTAGGACACGCTGGAGGGAGTATGTCTCTCGGCTGGCCTGGGAACACCTCGGGATTCCCTCAAAAGAGCTGGAGGAAGTGGCCGGGGAGAGGGAAGTCTGGGTTTCCCTGCTGAGACTGCTGCCCCTGCGACCTGACCTTGGATAAGTGGGAGTTAATGGATGGATGGATTTTGCGTGGTCCTCATAACTTTGCCTTGAAGTCATTCTTGCTTATTATGTTGATTGATAGGCAACTCTGGGACTCAATTTTAAAGGCATGTTTATATATATATATATATATATATAAAATATATATACAGCATTGTGTATATGTGAAGTCACAGATCAAGCACACTGGAAAGCTTAGATTTTGCATCTTGAGAGAGATTAGAGTGTATTATTCCTGATGTTTATTAGACATACATTCCTGTCTTCCTACTGCTTCACAGCAAAGAAACAAAAATAATAATAAAAACAATAAAATGGCTCAATATCAGCTGGACTTACTGAAGATATTGTAAAAGGAGCCTTCACAGATGCAGCTGGACTTATTGAAGATAATGTAATAGGAGCCTTCACAGATGCAGCTGGACTTACTGAAGATAATGTAATAGGAGTCTTCACAAATGCAGCTGGACTTACTGAAGATAATGTAATAGGAGCCTTCACAGATGCAGGAGTGTTAAGGAGCCACACACACAGTTTTCCTAAGCTGTAAATTTTATGGATAATTTCTGATGTTGTTACAAATTTATGCCCCCAACTAAGCACAGCAGCTGCAGGTGATTACTGGCCCGCCTGCCCTCACCGTCCACCACCCCCCACTTGTCTCCCTCTTTCTGTTTTTGTACACTGGCTTACAGTCCCCCGAGTGCTCAGATCTCATGTGCTGGCAGTTTGGGCAAAGAGGACCACAAGAGCAGATATGTCAGTCTACCTCTCTCCAGACATGTCCACTCCTGCTTGGTTTGTTGGTCTGCAAGTAGAATGCATACCTGCAGGAGCCCCTCCAAAGGCACGGTGAACGTTGCCCCTTCACTCTACCGCCTTGGCTTTGCTCATGCCAGACTGGCTCATTAGCTAAACATTTCCCCTTCCATTCGTGGCTGAGACATTGCGTGTTTCACTGGAAGTTCAGTCGCAGAATATATCGTAACAGTATAATATCTATCTGATTCCAAGTACCTGCAATATTTTCCATTTTGCTAATATTTTCCATGACTTTTTTCACACAACAGTTTCTTCCAAGTCTGACCATAATTCTATCATAGATTGCTTAATTTGTTTTTCTTGAGAATTATTAATTATACGGATAAGAATAGTAAACCAAATTAGAAGAAATCCATCATAATATGTTTCTACTTATTCCATTTTACCTTCCAAACACTGTAATAATGACATCATCATAAAACTCTAAGCATGTAAAAGTATGATGTAATGATGCATTGTCTTCATACTGTGGCGGTAAATGATTTATAATGAAATGTGATACGTAGATGTGTTTCATGTCATATGGAACTGTTTGGCGGCATGGAACAACAATAAAGTTTGTGAAATTGAACTAACCTGTTGATCCCTCCACCCCCCTTAGAGGGGCACCTTGGCCAGCCTGAGGGCTACTTTTTTTTAAACATTGTTGACATCATTCCTCATGTGCGGTGTCATCGCATTGCTCTCTGCTCTGCAGAAGGTTCAAAGATCCTAGAGTGATATCTAACTAGTACTTAGTATTGGGCCCAAGTCCAGCATCTGAGACCAGCTGTACATATGATATCTATGTGACATTATTTGTGAGGTTCCCCAAGGGTAAAACACAACAAACCCTGTATGTTTCACACAATGTGAAATCTGTTCACACAGTGGACCTGCTGTTTCTTCTGCTTTCTAGAGCCAGAGGGACACTAGTCCAGTCATGCTTGCTAATCAGCCTGAAACACCAGCTGCTTTGAGCATAAAAAGAAGTTGTGAATGTCAGTTACTGATGGGGCTGGAGTATTCCTCTGCTACTTACTGAGAAGACAAAACGATGCTTCATTTCAGACTGACTATGTGTTCTATGTTGTTTTGGACATAGACCTGCCCATCGAGTACATCGAGCATCAACTCTCCCCACTTCCAGCTTAATGTCTACCCTTACTGTCCTCCCTTCATGGTGTCTTAGCTACACTTAACTTGGCTGTAGAAAGAGGTAGGGCACATATTAACATCACACTCAGCTTTCTGCAACTGGGACAGTAAAAAGCTTGTCTGGAGCCAGATTGTGAGACAAAGTCACTGCCTTTGATGTGGATGTAGGTGGGCGACAGAAAGGTTGAATTTGCCATAAACAGTTTGGAATCTAATAACAGCTTGGATATCACTTTGTTGCCATAGAGCACAGGGTGTCTCAGAAGAGGGCAACCTCCAGGAGGGATCTGAGGAGTCCTTTTCCATTCCAGCCCCTACCACAAACCTCCCGCAAAGTCATTAGCCACTAAATAGCCCACACTTGGGGTAGAGCCTGAGCTTCGAGATGACGTCAGGTCCTTACCTTTTCAGAAATTGTTTATTGTTTGGTCAAGACCCTGAACAAGGTGAGGAGTCATTGAGGTAAATCCAAGGACCGTTTTATTAATCCCTGAAAGTAAAAGAAAGTAGTTTGACGTGTAATAAGGCTGTAGTTTGCTGGTCTTGTTTGCAAATGAGGAATTTGGACTCTTGGCTTGTCAGTAAATCTCACACGACAGAAAACAGTTGCACTGGACCATGGGTCGGGCAAACTAATCCTCTTGTTAGGCTACGCTTGTCTGGTCGTTTTTCGTGTTAGGCTACAGGCATCATTTTAGCCAGAGAAAACTTTGGTATGTTTGGGGGGTGGGGGTGGGGGCATTGTAATTGATTCCTTGCTTTCCGTTTTGGCTGTAGAGTGGTCTTGCAGTAATTAAGTTTCATTCTCAGTTTTATTCTACTAAATAAATTTGGGTCTCTGTCTTGCAGGGCAGGGAGCCAAACTGGCCAATCAGTTCATGTGTCACTTTTCAAGCCGCAAAATAGGAAGTGACACCTTTAAACGAGAAATATGTAAGTATAGCTTGCAGGAAAATGACCCCATATAGCATTGATATTCTTACTATGGTTGGTTATTTTAGGTGAAGTTAATATTAGCTACTTTTATTTTATGAAAGCTTGCTACTTTCAACCTCTGAGCTCTCATTATTATTGTGCGTTTTTTGGCAGTGAAAGCACCTAGAAGCGAATATTTAAACGGTGCAGTCACTACACGAATTCAGAAAACACCACATGAAAATGAACACAAATATTTCTTATAATAATAATAGACTGTGAGGCTGGCTTACTCTTTTGTGTTTCTTTTATTCGTTTCTGCTTTTAGCAAGGCAGTGTCACGAAATATTAGGTTATATCGAGGGTGTTGAGTTCCCTTCATTTTGCCGCTGTGTTATTTTAAAAATGTGGAAAGGGGAAGCCGATACAAGGTGCAGAACCTGCATATACACACACACATATTATAAAGGTTGTATTTGTATGTTATACACAAGACGCCATGTGATCCCCGTCTCGCTGATTGCCCATCGGACAGGACGTTTACCCATGAGTATGTGCATCTGTGCATAGTGACATTTACTCACGTCACATTAGCCAATCCGGACATGCGAATGGTGAGGCGATCAGGGGACAGGGCAGCCTCTGTGCATTGCTCCCGCATGTTTCATCTCCTGCCTGATACCAAGAGGCGTCTGGACCCAGTTTTTATGGTCTGCAGTCAGTGTGGCCCGGTGCCGGTCAGCCCAAGAGTGAAAATGAACCTCTGGTGACCCTGACAGGCCCCACCCTGTAGTGGCAGTCAGTTGTCTCTGCTCCGGACATCGGCCTCAGGATTAGGTGGGCGTGTGGCCGATCCATCTAAACCAAACCACGCTCCTCCATGAATTTCCATTGTTACGAAAGGGAATATAAGTTTTCTTTTTTTCATAAAAAGTGCAAGGCGCAAAAAAAACATCACCACTACAGTAATGCACAATCATCTGTGTTATTGAAGTTACTGCTGCTACTTCGTCCTCCAGTCCTGGCCAGACAGCACTTCCTATGAGCTGGGGAATGTGACGAACGTGCAGCAGTGGCCTGGGAAACAGACACGCCACAGAGAGGGAGAGCAGTCATTCTGTTTTTTTTCCAACTTTCTTGCTTTCTTTTGTTGTCAGAGTGCAAACCAAAGCCACTCTGAGCAGCGGCAGTTTTCTGGGCTGCCTCCAGCGAGAGCAGCACTTGTGGTTTCTCCTTGCATGAAGTGGAGCTGTTCCACATTCTCGTGGGTGAGCTTAACGAGCATTTGGCCGGGATGGACCGGGGTGGCGGACAGACTGAGGCAGCGGGGGTGGGGTGGGGGGGTCGAAGGGATGCCGGGGTTAAAGATGGGGCACCACTGTGGAGAGGTCGAAGGAGGAGAGATAATTCTAGAGGGAGATGAGGAGAGCATTTCTCCACACAGATCCATTTGGGGGTTGATAATGAGCTGCCCGGCAGAGCCAGTCCAAGCGGTGTCACCTTCTTACGTTCCTCTTGTTTAAGCAATTTTTTCTGACTGAGACATGATAGGGTTTCGACAGAGAGATACTAGCCTTCAAAAAGGATGCAACTCTGCATTTTTTTATGTAAATTAAGTTTAATTTTCTGTCGCTTCTCTTGCTAACCAGCATCCCTGAAAGCTAAATGTTTGTATATCATTCCATTTAAGTGGCACCGTTTGAATTTTTATGCTTTTTTGTGTCCCCAATATAAAAAGTCTCTTCATGCCGTGACATTTTGTATTATGTAATACGTAGTAGGTTTTCATAGCATAAAGGCTGTCAGATGAACAATCCTCAGGCTTATACATCTCAGCCTTACCAGGGAGTGAGAGAAAGGGAGATTGGGGAAGAAAAGGTATGAAAATGAAGCAGGAGTGGATCAAGGTGGCCTTGAGGCCCAAGAGCTGTTTATGGTCAGACCTCACGACCCGCCACGGAAAAAACAACCTCCCCCCCAAAGCACCAAGGGCCTCGACATCCTGCAGGGGAGCCAGGAATGCAATTTTCCGTTCACTTTTTCACCTTAGTTCTAACAATAATCAAAAGGGCAGCCGAAAGAAGAACAAGTGATCTATCTACCAGCCTCTCTGATCTTAGAAGGCCCTGCTGGGAGGATCTCAGATTCCCTCTGTTATTCAAGCAGGAAGAGTACATCCTCAGTTAAGTGAGTTATTCATAATAAATACTTCTTAGTACTTGGGCCAGACTGGCATTTGTGTGCTAGCCAATCTATGGGTAACAATAGAAGAGTCAATTAGCCATATTTTAACTGGGAGGTTATCACTTGGGCACCAGGTACGTTTGTGAGTTCAGCATGAGCGACAAAGCCATCATTGTTCGGGGAAATATTAATTTGCACGGGTCATTGCCTTGGAGACCAACATCAGCTGCCCAGCAAACAATCGCTACCGTGAGTCGTCAAGGCAGCAGCCGTCTGGGTCGTAACTGGCGCCGTCTGCAGCTGCCCGTCCTGTGTCGTTCTGATGGACGTCATGGAGGATGAAAGTAAGAGGGGGCCTTGTTTTCAGAGAGTTTCAACCTGGGAGGGGTGGGACCCACAACGTTTGGTGGCAGCAATACATTTGGTACCATGTCAGCGGGGTTTGTTTCCCAGTGCCCAGTTTGGATCACTGAGGGGACATGCAGGAGCCCTGGCAGTTGGGATGAAACTTTTAATTTGGCCCCTGTTCAAGGATGGCGTGTGATAATTATTGCCGTTAGCATCGTATTCATCTACCTCTGACGTCCAGCTGACGTCCAGAGTCGAGGTGCCGCTATTGTTGTAGTAGTTGTTGTTGTCGTTACTATCACTATTGAAGAAATAGTTTTCGTTATTTTGTTTTTACTCATGCTCGCTCGCGCGTTGGCGGCAGAGATGTTAAATTTCCATGCCAATAAAGAACGCCGAATGGAATTGAATTTGAATTGCTGCAGATGCTTTTCAAAAAACAGAAATAAAAAATATGAAAATGAAAACAAAATGTGCAGTGACACGTCGGGGTGCAGCGGGGAAGACAGGTCTAGGTTTGCGTGCGCCGGGCGGCGTGTGAACGGGACAGAGGCATGTTGGCGCCATATGGTCGCTCTGCACACACCACATGCTAATGAGCTGACGCTGCTCGGTCCAGATAAACATTTAACCGGGATTACTGGTATCTGCTCAGCCGTTCCACATGCAGCCTGTGAAAACTAGCAGCTGTAATTTCACTTCCTGTGCTCTGCCATGCCAGTGTGTGCTTCACCTGTGATTTTGAGGGTGATCTTCTGGTCAACTGCATGATGTTCCTTCCCTCATTCTTTTTTCAACTCTCCACTTCCACCACTCCTTTAGCTTCTCTTTCTTCCAACACTTATTTTCTGCCTATATTTCTTTTTTTTTTCTTGTTTCTACTTCCTTTCCTCTTTATTTCATTGGACTTTTTTCTCTCTTTCTGACTGACATCTAATCAATCAGTGGGTGCTAAACAGAGGCAGGAATTCTGGTTACATATTTTGACAAAAATTGTATTTTGACTTTCTCTCATTCGTTCTTGGTAGCCTTTTGCAACTTTCCTGAGGTTGCCCCCCCCCCGAGGTGGGGTTCGTGAGGCAAGCTCTGATTCGGCAGGCTTCTTTGTCTGGTGTGAAAGTTTTCTCATTGTCAAGCGCCCTTTGCAGCCACAGACCATGTGGTCGCTCATCAGATCCAGATGCCTTGTGCATGGGCTTTTCGCACAGATACACACACACACATATATTCTCACAGACACACACACGCGCGCGCTGTGTGTCACAGGTCCAATTTTTCCATCGCATGAGGCAGGCCTCACCGAGGCCTCGGATGACGCTGATCCAAAACCTCGACCATTGCTGAGAACCCGGGTATGTCACGAGACCCGGAATTCCAGAAGTCTCCGTGACGCAGCCAGCCTCATGCCTGGCCCAGGTCAGGCCAGTCCAAAACAAAAACACTCAGCATCGCATCTGACGTCCCGTTGCTCCAGCAGAGGGGTCTGTGAGACCAGCCTGCAAAGAGGACGACTGTGTGTGAAGGTTAAAACCCAAATGATCAAACAGCACTTTTCCCAGCAACATATTAAATACAGGTCTGTGATCCCTCTCTGTGTTCAACTCTGTGAGTTCCATACTGCACCGGCTCAGTGAGATTGTGCGTCAGTGGAAAGTGTTCAAATTGTTCAGCTGGGAATTAGTTAACCGTACACACTAATTACACGCTGCGCTGCGCGTAAAAAAACCAGAGAGCCTCTCTAAAAACACATTTCGGTGTGGAGGTAAAAATAGATTGAATATATTTAGACTGTATAATTTTTTCCAGGTACTGGTAGCTCCTGTAAGTGCGCAGCCTAATTCTGGTCTTTCTCAGGTTTTAGGGGAGGGGAAAGGGGGTGGCGGAGGTGAGAGCGCACGCGCGGGGGGGGTGATATTTCCTCCATACTCAGTGCACAATCGCAAAGGCAGCGGCTCTACTGTAGGGGGGAATTTCATGTGCCTTACGATTTCAGCTGGAGTTCACGGAGTCTGGGAGCGAAAGCTACGAGGACTCCCCGAACCCGAACGCTGTGACCTCGGGCTGCTTTATTAAAATAGCCATAGAGCACAAGGAGACCAGGAGAACCACACTGAGGTTAGGAACATCCTGTTGCATCATATACGGCTTGTCCCTCATATGACCTCCCCCTCCCACCCTGGTCTCCACTTGGTGGTCGGACTCTACCTCATCCTGGGGACAACAGAACCATACAATCGCTTTTCACGTAACAAGGTCAGGAATGGGAGCAATGAGAAAAGCAGGCCGAGAAGCTTTGCTGCTTTATTTTCCTTTGCTTTTCCTGTATGGTTTCAGTATGTCTCACTTTTGGCTATAATTGGAACTGTTCAAGATGCAGCGCGGGGGAAAAAGCGAAAGGGACGTCAGTGAGAGCAGTCAGTACAGCTGGGCACATGAAGGAAAGTGGCTGGCGAAAGGACATCCACTGAAATATCTCTGGGAAGCCAGGGATTCACACTGTGGCTTTGCTGGACAGAGCTGTTCCATCTTTATACAAATTCTGAGTCGCGTTTCGAGGCGTGTTTGTGAATGCTCTCCAACCAAGCCTGTAATCTGAATGAGGCCTTCACGCAGACAACATGGATGATGTTATTACTTACTGATATCGCTATGAGACAACGTGCCAACATTCTCATTCACAAATTCATTCATGGTAAATTGTTGGTATCATCACGTTGTAAAATACATGTTGTGCACCTGACTAGCAACGAAACATGGTCTAGACGGTAGGATAAGGAATCATGAAGTACAGCTGACCAAATGCCTGTTTTACACTGTCGCCCCCTAGAGTGGGCAAATGAGATTACAGTCAGCCCGCATCTGAACCGCTAAGTGATGGACAAGGTTTGATGTAGGGATTGTTTCACAATGCCTTCGTCACCAAATGTGTGTTATGTCAGCTGCTCTAAGCCACATACTCCCCCCTTCCCTGCTCTACAGCAACACTGCCCCCTCCCTTCCCAGTCCCAGGAACAGAGCTCCCCGAGGACACTGCTGAACACTACAAAACAAGTTGGACTGTCTATAATATTAAAGGATGTGTGCACTTGCAGGCAGTCACAAGTAAATGCTGATTTATGGTATGTTATGGTATGTCTCTATGTTCTGTGTTCCTGGGCAGTACTCTTTCATATACTGCTGTACACCCTCGCGTCTGGATTTAGGACCTGGTGGATTAACCGAGGATGGGGTGCCAATCCATCGCAGGGCACACACACCATTCATACCTATGGGGAATTTGTGGCTCTGTGGACTAAGCCTGTGTGCCTGTACTTAGGCGGTTGCCAGTTCTAACCCAGCCTCAACATGTCTGTGGGTCCTTAAGCAAGGCCCTTAACCCCCAGCTCCCTGGGCCCTCCAACAGGTGGCTGCCCTTCCTGGACAGCTTACTCTACAAGTTGAGGGAGGCATAAAGACAATTTCCCCTCAAGGATCAATAAAGTGTCTATTATTATTATAGCCTTAGCATGGTATTGGACTATAGGGGAAACCAGAGAAGCCGAAGGAGACTCCACGACAACATCAGAGGTGGACATTTCAGGTCCAGAAAGTAAAAATCCAGGCCAGGATTTTGTTTCAGCCAACCAGTTGAGCGTAAAGAGTCACAGTCAAATAGTACTCAACTGGTTGGTTGAAACAAAATCCTGGCCTGGATTTTTACTTTCTGGACCTGAAATGTCCACCTCTGGACAACATGGGGTCGCGCCCAACCCTCAGAGCATTCACCTGTAACATACAGGGAAGGCTGAAGCACAGGCAAACCACCCAACTCTAACCTCACCTGAGCAGTGCTTCCTCTCTTCATCCACTCAGTGTACTCTCTGCCCTGTTGGCCATGCAGATCAGCAGCTCCTAGGCCACTGTCTGCATGACCACTTCTTTTCAGTTAATTACCACGAGGGTGTCGTGTGTAAAACTTCTCTGTTGTAGGCATCATTGTCAGTTCATCTAATACCCGCTTATATCTCCTCGTAGAAGTTCACTGCATGTCCTGCATTTCATAGGGTTCTACAATGAACATCTCTGCCTGTCTAGTCCACACATTTCTTCAGAGCAGTTCACAGGCATGCAGCTGGGTATTCCATCAGAGGCTTCGCCTTCAGGTTGCCAGTTCTTGTCCTTATCCACCACGCTGCTTGCAGGTTGTGTGCTAGCGTGACTGTGGGATGAGATGAAGGTTTTAGCATGTGTATCTGGGGAGGGGGGGGCAGCAAATAACTATCGATGGGGCTGCAACCCATCAAGAAAAGCTGGCACTGATCTTCTGCTCCACAGCATTATGGAACAGCCCAACCACCTGACTAACCAAGAGTATTATCGGAAAAATACTTAATGCATGTCTGAGCACTGGAAATAATTCTTGGAATTTTCTTTCTTGTTTTTTTTTTTTTTTTAATTGTGGTTCAAGTATTACTTTTCCACCAAAACATCCAGCATTGACAAGGTTGGACAGGCTTTGAATGGAAATGTATATTTTTGTTTTCCCTGGCTGATTCCAGTGCCACCAAAAAGCCGTAATTTTTTAAAAATGTTTGAAAGTCTGACTTCCCTGATGAGCTGCTGTGCCGCACTTTCAGCGCAGGTGAAGTCAGGCACGTGCCTGTGTGTGTGCACATGCATTGGGCTGTGTGTGTGCGTGCGTGCATGTGTGCATGTGTGTGGCATGGCCTTACGTGCAGGTTGTCATGGACGGTATTAGGTTTCACCCGTACTCATTCGACGGCTGGGGCCATGTGTATAAACAGAACGAAAATGAGTTTTTCTTGAGTTACACAGAGCTTTCTAGTAAAAAAAATAAATAAATAACAACTGGGCCACCTACACTGAATCTGTTCAGTTTGGGCTCAGTTTCCACCACGTTGCATGTAAACTCCAGGCACAGGTGGCACTGCTGTCTGTTCCCTTTTATTTTAGGCAACTGCCTGGCATTAAAACAGGCGTGTAAACAAACAGGTTTGCTAGGGGCCTTCCCTTCTCATGAGGCCTAGACATTAGGGCAGCCTGATGTTATTTATATGCTTATCCAAAACCGTTTACAGTATGTGCATGGCCTCTGAATTACCCAGCAATTAATTAATTACCCCAGCTAAAACAGTCGAAGATCTCTTAAGAATTTTGCAAGAGAAATCTCTCTGTGTCGAAGCTTGCGTGCGGTCATTTCAATGACATTGGAGAGGACCCTGGAGACTCAGAGTCGCTGATGGCTTACAGACAAGGGCTAGGGGACATATCCATGGCAACAGAAGAGCCCAGCACCGGACAGGAGACAATCTGTCCCGTTAAGTCTGTATGCTGTTTTTCCGAAATGTTATTTTCATGTCAGAGACTGGAACGGTGCCGGTCCTGGCCTTTGATGTCGCGTCCCTCGCTGGCAGCTGGTTAGACCAATGGGGCGTCTGCAAGTGCTTTGTGGGAAAGGATTTCCCCCCGACGCTTTGTCACCATGTAATGAATTTAATTTAAATGCACGCAAACAACATCGGACTTTTGAATTATGGCATTCTTTTTTTATTCATAAGTCAGGCGTGGAGCATGTATTGCGCTTTCGGCAGACTCAAAGAAAACAGACGAGAACTAAAGCCAGTCACTCTGACACGAATGGCAGCCGTTTGTCTGTGAACCATGAGTTTGCACGCACACCATTATCATCAACATCCAGGGTCGGCTGAGCGACAGACAAGGACAGTGTTGGCATATCTATGAATGCAGGACATATCTATGGTCCCTCTCAGGCTGATCAATGCCTTCTCAAGAGTGCTGGGCGGAGCATCAATAACGTTGAGCCAGTCCTGGCACTGATTCCTCCCCACTGGGGTCACATCTTCTGCTTCATGCAATAGGTGCACCAGGTTTTTGGAAGCTGTCAACAGGTGGTGTTTCGCTTTAATGAGGGCCTCTTCCCCTATCCTTTTCTGCTGTAACAAGCCTCTTTCTTTACATAGGTTCCCGTGGCAACCTGACCACAGAATTGATAAGATCCATTTGTATTACAGCATCGCCTTGTGCGGTCAAGTGTGCTAAAGCACGGAAGAGCACTATGAAAAGAAAATGACATAATTCCCTCCCTTTCTTACAGGGAGAGAGAGGAGCACCAATTTGCCAAAAGTGATACCATTTGCAAATGAAAAGTTGAGTCCTTGTCCAAGAATTTTGGTCTTCCAAAAATCACACTCCATTTAGATTTCCTGTGCCTAGCCGTCAACACTGCACGGTAACTCAGTGGGCTTTCTGTGGCAGCAAAGCCAGGCCACGGGTCGTGTCCGCCCGACCAGTGACCCGAGTCTTGTACTGCATGCGAAGGCCACCGTCTTGGTTCTCCACTAATCCCCTACAGCTGGACCTGGCTGCAAAACAGTTCTTAATAACAGTGATAACAGACCTCACTGTCCCACCAGGACTAAACATACAGCCAGGGGCTTTAGGTCCAACACGAGAACCGAGAGAATCTCACTCACTTGAGATGTTAGGCGTATCTAATTTTTTTCTTGCCATTTAAAAAAAAAAAAAAATCCTTCTGCTGTCAGCTGTCCTGTTTATTCCTCCTGGGTTTCCGTCTTTACTTGCATGACGTTAAGTTTGAAAAAAGGGACAGTGTTGCCGTGAAGACATCAATTCTGTGATGTACTATTAATTACCATTTCTATAAAAACCTTCTTAAGGTAGGGTGAACAATAGGGAGCACTTGTTACAATGTATCATTGTATCATTAAGTGAGGCAAGAAGGCGGAGTTTAGCACAAATTTGTGTAAATTACGTTGGAATGGAGCGCAACAGTGAAGGAAGTGTAGATGTGATGTTTGACATTATTTTTGTTCAATATGGGGAGGGGGGGCAAATACATGGGACAAGTTCCTTTTCGTAGGCATACATATTACCTGATATACTTGTCATATTCCAGGAAAGTTTGACAGCACACTAACCGTGGAATATTGTTTGCTTTTGTCCTAAATTACAATGAGTACAAACACTTCTGAAGCATTTGTGGCTTTGAGAGTTTACCTTATTAGTATAACCTCCACAGGAAACATTTAGGATTAAAATCAATAATAAAGAAAAAAATAAAGTACTTAAGTGAGGCCCAGCTGGAGTGTGAATGGTGCTCTCGTCTTCCAGTCAGGCACCCGGTGTGGTCTGAGATGCAATCGGAGACCAAACCTCTGCCGTCACCTGTGCCGGTTGCCTGGATCTCATTTCCCGCTGTGTCCACACCAGCTATTGTTCTTCCCCTGTTGCCTTTGGACCCCACGGGTTCCAGTTCTGCTACAGGACGCCACACGGCATTTGTGGATTTTCAGGTCTGAGGTTGGCAGAGCTTGGCATTAAGAAAACCTTTACACTGGCATGGACGATATGGAAGGAAACACAGAGGGAGTGGAGTAAAGCGAGGCCTGGCTTCTGCTTTCACAATGGTTTTATAATGTTTTATTTTAAGAATATTGCAGAGACACGTGTGACTTAGTGATATTTCCTTGCAACCATTTCTAATTGCTTTGAAAAAAGTAGCCCAATCACAGGCCTATCTTAGCACTCCTGATTGTTATGGTAACATTTTGATGAATTATTCGGGAGTCACAACTTAAATTGTATTGCAGGAATTCAAGCTCAGCATTGCCCAAGAACTATGTGATCTGAAGAAGTTAGGAAAGCATTTCCAGAATTTATTATAGACATTTCCATTTATTTATTTAGCAGATGCTTTTGTGCAAAGTGATGTATAATTGAAGCGGGTTAGACGGTGTTCCTGGACCAATTTTGGGTTGAAGACCTTGCTCAGGGGTCCAACGGTGAAATCACTCTGCCAGCCAAGGAATGCAGGTCAGCTCCCTTCTGATCACAGTCATAATGTCCTAATCACACACTGCCGGACAGCTTCCCCTCTTCAGGGTGACAGAGCAGGGGGGTTGAATGGCTGCAAGAAACGGAGGGGCGGGACTTAACAATGTGTGCAGGCAACCAGATTACCCAAATGTGGTAGATGGGTCCACCTTCCTGTGTGCCCACCACCTGTAAGGTGGCCATGGGGGTCTGGTGCTGTGTGAATTGGACAGCAATTCAAAGCAGGAAGGCCTTGTTAGACCAATTCGCTGCTACTAAAACTGGCATTAGGAACTTAACCTCTGATGGTAAAGAAGCTTGAGCTAGTGCAGGCGGTACAGCAATACCATCTAGATATAGTCTGACTCACTTCAATGCTCAGCTCAGGCTCTGGAACTCTGGACTCTATTTCATTCTATAGTTGTCTTGGGTCCGAGGTACCAGGCAGGTATGGAAGTAGCCCTTCCATAGGATGTTGCAGTTCCCTAAACAAACGAGAGGTTCGAATCAGGGGACAGGCTCTGTCTGTGGTCTGTGCCTCAAGAGCGCCTCCTGTCACTCAAGAGACCTTGGAATCATGCTAACTTTCCTCCCCGTTATGCTGTGTGTACATGCCAAACATCAGTTCAGGGTTCCGAGTTTCCGTTGTCTGTTGAAGATCTGTGTGAGGATGGGGGCCAGCTGGTCAGTGCAAACTTTGCAGAGTTCCGACCATGTCCTTAAGGGGGTCCTGAGGGGGGGGCTGCTTTGAGAGTATAGCGTGTCAGGCCTGCTTTTATGGACCATTAGGTTCCTGTATACCTAGAGTGAGAGTCCAAATATGCTCCTGGATGGTTGCTGGACCCTGCCAGGGCTGCTCTTTGTCACCGATTCTGTTCATAATTTTAATGCATAGAATTTTCAGGTGCAGTCTGAAACCTTAGGACCGCATCTTTGATTTTTGTAGAAGATGTGGTCATGCTGGCTTCATCAGGCTCTGACCTTCAGCATGCACTGAGGTGGCTTGCAGCTGAGCGTGAACCGGCCAGGATAAAGTTCAGGATCTCCGAGGCCATAGTTTTTAAAAAAAAAAAAAAAGGTGGTTTGTACAGTAGCCTTCAAGTAAACTGGTTCCACATTCATAATCTGCATCAGCTTTATTGGGCAGGTATGTTTAAACATACAAGGAATTCACCTTTTTTTTCTTTTTTTTTCACCCATTTTTTGTTGCTTTCAGTATACTGAAATTCAGCAAAAAATGGGATTGACTCTGGACATGTATAAGTCCTGAATGGAAGGCAGGTCCATTGTAGTCTTTTTCTGTCCTGTTTGGTGGCCGAAGCAAACCAGACCATGATGGATGTGCTGTAGAGTAGAACTGGATATTGGCCATTGCAGAGTAGAATTGCATCAGCAGCTTCTGAGGCAGGATGAACTTCCTGAGTTGGCGTAGGAAGTACATCCTCTGCTGGGCCTTTTTGACAATTGTGTCTATGTTGGCCACCCCCTTAAGGTCCTGGGAAATTGCGCATCCCAGAAACCTGAAAGTTTCCTCAGTTGACGCAGTGCTGTTTCATTGGGTAAGGGATGCAGTACTGGGGGACACCTCCTGAAGCCTACTGTCTTCTGAGCCCATCAGAGGGCCAGCTGTTCAGCCTCCCATCACTATGCAGATTTGTCACCATCTCTGATGATGCCAATGACTGTCAGGTCATCTACAGGAGCTTACCAGAAGGGTAAGTGGGAGAAGAGCAGAGGGAAGAAGACACACACCTGGGGGGCGCCAGTACTAATTGTTCGGATGTGATTTGCCCCAGCCTCACATGCTACTTCCTGTCTGTCAGAAAGTTAGTGATCCAATGAGAGATGGGAGCTGGCACAGTGAGCTGGATGAGTTTAGAGTGGATGACTTCTGGGACAATGATGTTAGACGCCGAGCTAAAGTCCACAAGCAGGACCCTAGCATATGTCCATGGGGAGTTGCAGGATGTAGTGATGTCCCAATTTGACTGCACTGTCAGCTGACCTGTTTGCCCAGTAAGCAAACAGGAAGGAATCTAGCAGGGGGCCTAGGATATCCTTCAAGTTAGTCAACACCAGTCTCTCAAGGGATTTTATGACCACAGATGCCAGGGCCACAGGCTTGGGGACTGGGATGATGTGGAGCACTTAAGGCAGGTGGGGATTTTGCACAGCTCCAAGGATCTGTTGAAGATCTATGTGAAGATGGGGGCCAGCTGGTCAGTGCAGACTATGAGGCAGGAGGGTGACATGCCACCTGGACCTAATTCCTTTCTGGTTTTCTGTCTCCTGAAGTGCGGATTCATGTCTTCTTTACAGATCCTGAGGTGGGGGGATGGCAGGGGGTGCTGGTTGTATGATGTGGTCGGGGAGTGGTGTGAAAAGTGGACTTGTCAAGCCTGCAGTAATACACATTCAGGTCATTGGCCGGTTGATGAATCTATGCAATGTGGCGGGTGGTCTTCTGTAGTTGTGTTGTCCTGCAGGTCTCTCCATGCTGACACAGGGTCGTTAGCTGAAAACCTGTTTTCTAGTTTTTCCGTGTAGCACCTCTTTGCTACTCTGATCTCCTTTGTCTTTGTCTGTGTTTCTGGCCTAGTTGTACAGCATTCTGTCCCCACTTCTGTAGGCCTCCTCCTTTTCCAGATGAAGCTGCCTGAGTTTGGCTGTAAACCAGGGTTTGTTGTTGTATGAGCGGAAAGTTTTAGTTGGCACACAAACGTCCTAATAAAAACTGATGTAAGATGTCGCTGTGTCACTGAGATCGTGCAGGTAAGTAGCTGCAGCGTCAAAAAACACTGCAATCAATTAAATCAAAGCAGCTTTGTAGTTCCAGCTTAGCCTCTCTGGTTCATCTCCTCCCCGTGTTGACCACCGGTTCTGCTTGTAAGTAGTGAGAAGATGTACCATACATTGGTCAGAGAGTCCCAAAGCAGCGAGGGGGGCAGCAAGGTAGGAGTCCTTTAATATGGAGTAGCAGTGGTCCAGTGTGCTTTTGTCCCTGGTAGGACACTTCACTGAAACTGACCTGTGACAAAGTCTCCTGTCACATTTTAATTGCACATATATTTTATTATGAGCCAATGATGTATTTTTAATTAGTGAATAACAGAGGAGAGGACACTCTGGGGCCCATTCAGCTTTCAACTGGGGCCAGTACCACTGTGGCCATTTCAATAGTTTTTATTCTGGTATTCTAGTTTTCACTCCCACTACATCACCCCTTCACCATCCCCCAGAAGTTGCCGTGTCAGGCATGGTGTATTCTTCTTCATTTGAAGACTGGCCTATGTTTAATAACGTTTCCCTCCCCTTTTTTTGCTCATTTCCATGGTTATGGCTTTTGTTGTTCCATAACAAAACGACTTTATGAGGCCCATGCGAAAGTCCAGCTGCCTAAATGAGGGACATTCCATGATTTCATGGCCAGGTAGGTCCAAGCGAGGGGACAGCCGCCGGCAGTAACCGTCCACTGTTCGAGGGACATTCCATGATGTCATGGCCAGGTAGGTCCAAGCGAG
>JAABNX020000047.1:3111586-3128318 GCA_015163995.2 Mormyrus lacerda | reverse complement strand
TCTACGGAGAAATGCATATAAAGGTGTAGGTGTCACTTCTGTGACAGCCATGTTCACAGTATCTACGGAGAAATGCACATCGTTTTTATTTTTCAGAAATAGATGTTTTCAAAAGTATCAACTGAATGCATCAACAGTTTGACAAAATCACATTTCAGCAAGCTTCTGTTAACCAAAGCATCCAGGGCTGGGGTACTGTATTCTAATATCTTGAATGTTCAGCTGGCAGGACAGTACATTTAGTTTTGGTCTTGCATTGGTAGAGACAAAAGATAAGACAGCAGGCTGAAATCCTCTGGAAGGCTCCTGGGCTCACAATCCTGGTCCCGCGTAAATGAGGCGTATTAGAGGGCATGAGTCCACAGCATTTACCTTCAAGCGAGATGCTGAACCCGAACCGCCCCACTGGAATTCTCAGCTGAATGAATGGGTAAAGCAGTCTTGCATAAAGGTAAATGGAGATTAGGGGACTATGTGCTCATCATGCCTAACTGTAGCCCAGGGCTCTCCAACTGTATCCTACCTGGCTTTTGATGAGCCACACTAGTTCTCAGGTAAATACCAGGAGCAGGTGTGGCTCATCAGAAGCCAGGTAGGATAGAAAACCTACTGGATAGTAGCTCTCCAGGACCTGAGTTGAAGACCTCTGCTGTAGCCACACTCAAACAGACCAGGAACACCAAAGTAGGTGTGTGGGGGGATGGTGAGGTCATAATTCAGTAAGCACGACACTAAAGCCGAGGTTTTATTGCACAGCCTGTCAGAAAACATCGAGAAACGTTTTTCTTTCTTTTTCATTTTGCAAAAACGCTTTTGCTGCCAGTGCACCCTGATGCCGTGCCAGTGCTCTTTCCATGTACTCATGTGACGTGTGTGCCACACAGACTGGATTGTTTCTTTGGGGTCTTTCTTTTTTTCTTTTGCCTTCATTTGTCCGTCGACAGGGCGCTCCAGTAGGCTGAAGATCGGCGAGCTGATCTGGGGTGATCTGCAGCCAGCCAGTTGCATGTTTTACCTCCCTTTCACCTCGCCTGAGTCGAGTTATAACCTTGAATAAACTAACACAGAAAAGGTTCAGGAAGTATCACTTTTCTAACTGGAAATATACAGAATTCCTCAGCAAAACCATGCAAAAAACCCATCTCCGAATTCGATCTGATTTTCAAACCAGATTTTAAGTGATGGGGTGATTCATGTTTTCCGAGAGTGGTGGTCGGAGGTGGGGGTGGACATTCGGGTGGGTATCTTGCGCATCTGAGAGAGATGCATGAATAAAACAGGGGTGGTCCTGTCGTATTTCTTTTCTCATTGTAAAAAAAATGTGCGTGTAAATACTGGATGGCTGCCTTGATGAAACCACCTGAGTGACACAGTGACCATCCAAAAAAAAATTTCACTGATGGGGGGGCCAAAAGAAGAAACAGACCCAAGGCTGAACAGAGCCAAAATCTGACCACTGAGAATGTTAGACGTCCGAGCAACAGAGTTATATCCTGTCTCCTTTAGGGCATGCTGATGAGGACAGGAAAGATGAGATGGGGAGATAAGAGGAGATCACAGGGGAGATGGGGGACAGAAGAGAGGAGGGATTGGAGAAAAAGAGGATGGGAAATGGGGGAGTCAAGATGACAGGCGAGAAGAGTTGGGACAAGAGAACTGGAGAGAGGAGATTGGGGGACAAAAGGACAGGAGATGGGGACAAGAACACAGTAGGAGGGGAGATGTGGGACAGAAAGGGGATATTAGATAAATCTAGTAAAAATAAGGATGAAGGTGTACTAGGCCAGTGAACAGAACATAAATTTCCTAACAATCAAAATTTGACTAAAACTTGTGAAGAATGAAGATAGTGCCTGAGATTTCGAAGGTAGGATTCGACAGACAGGACCAGGGATGCACTCAACCTGGAGGGGAAGTAGGCAGTTAGCCAAGGTTGGGGACTCCGTCAACAAGCCACTAGTCCCCTCTCCCTGGGGGGCATGTTGTCATGCCATTGGGCAGACAACTGTATCAACAGACACCCAGGGAATGGGGGGAGAGAGTGGATGCGGCCTGTTTCAGCCAGAACCAGCAGACCAGCTGGGAGGCTTGCTGTGTATAAGCCACACAGGAGTCACTGAATAACTGGGGCCTTTATGTAGCTACATATTAGTGGTTATTGGTTGACTAACTGCCTTATTCCAATTTACAGGGAAGAATAGGTTCATTTGTTGTTTGCATTTGGATACAGGTGCTAAGCCCCTTTTCTGCCCAAAGGTACCACTGGCTTCCCGATAAACCCTGTATGTCATCATGAGGAAGACTCAGGGCCGGGACAGTGAACAGAACCAAGGAAACACGGAAATGTGCCTCCAAGCCTTCGTTTTCTTTGTCCGGATTCCCCTTATAGGAACTGGGCTGGGATTCTAATAAAAAAGGCCTATGCTCTGTTGCTGCGTGAGAGAGAATGCACCCAGAGAAGAGCTCATTCCGCAAGGGAACACACAGCTTCATGTGAAACAAAGCAGAACATGCAAATTTACGCTAAATGCCTGGAAAGTTGAACAGGTGGAACAAATTAATATGGATAACCAGTTACCTGCTTCTCCCTCCTGAGATGCATGACAACCTCCCCCCTACCCCAGGATGATGATGTCATCACTAATTTTGTGTCTATTCGTAATGTTTTCCCTGGATTGTATGCTAGGCTCTTTGAGGGAACCGTTTTGAGGAAAAAAAGCATTATGTTGAGTCGTACTGTCAAATGCATCTCATTGAATAAGACTATTTGATATTTAGCATTTTGTGTGTCTGCTGTAATGTGTGAAGTGTTGGCAGGGTGTGTCTCCTATTTCGAGGGTAAGAATAACATTCCTGCTCAGCTGAATGATCCCTGCTAAATATTTCAGAATCACTAACGATAGAATGGCAGTTATTCCATTAGCAACTGAAAAAAAGGCCCCATGTCTATGGAAATTTCTGCATTTGCATAGGCTACCAATTGTAGGTTAATGACAAAATTAGAGAATCTGGAGCCTATTTATAATCCATTGTTGCTGCATTGAAGTGACACGTGCCTTTGAAATGATGTAGACCAGCGGCCAAAATTTTATTTTAAGCATTTGCCAAGACATTGTTTTGATATAACCAGTGACTGCGTGTCAGTCTTCGTTTCTCGTCCTCCCCATCCTCCTGTTTTTTTTGTCTCAAAATATCATCTGCCCAAGATGAGGACCCTGCCAGTTTCAAAACCTGGACCAGAAAAAACACTTTGTAATGTTTTATAAAAGCCTTACAAGTGCTTCCTAGAAAAGCAAAAATGAAGGATCCGTGCAAGAATACAGGTCGTTTACTTGGCTTCAAGTCAGTCGGAGAAAATGGCATCATGTTTGAAGGCACATGCATGGAACAATGGGGCTCGTTTTTTTCCCAGAATGCAATGGGAGCTGTGACAACAAGTGATTGTCCAATCACTCTCATTGCTCTGCGCCCAGGGCTGGCGGGCAGTTCCCGGATCAATGATGACCTCACGCACACACATGCCAACAGTGGGTTCAACCTGTTTTCATTTTAATGTTACATGACCATTAACTGCAGCAAAAATAGAAACAACAAAGTGAATTGCATGTGAAGCTAATGAAATGCTCAGATTCTCTGTGTTACTTTGGGTGTCTGAGCATTTCAGGCTATACGCTTTTAGGATATTAACGCATTCTCCTCTGAGACCCATGCAATCTCACTCTCACTGGGGGGGGGTTGGCAGCTGGCAAGGCATGATCTACATGGGGGTGGGAGCTCACACCTCCTAATGAGTTGTTTCCACTGCTCCCTGAATCTGAAAAAAAGTTTAAGGAAAGTGCCCACAGGCCCAGCTTGCTGTTATTAACTTCTGAGAGGCTCGACATTGGAGCAGCCTGATTTTATCTGAAACTGATTATCTACAGGGTTATGTAAGGTCCATATATGTTTACTGAACCCTAGCGCAGGGGACTATGTAAGGCACATGAAATGGTTCACAATGGATGCTGGAAATGATACCTCCAGTGGGAAATTTCCTCACCAGGTACATGAGCAAATGGAGCAGACCAGGCATGAGTTAGTCTGTGTTCTAGACTTTGGTGAGTCACGTTTCTGTCGAGCTGGTTCCCATTCGGCTTAGCTGGTATACCCAACCAGAGCTGATGAAGGATCTTCGAGTTCCACCCCAAGTTAAACTGCTCTGCTGCTCGTTTACCTTGACTGCCAATTAAATGCAGTGAGAACCAAGCACTTTTTTGGCTCATGGAGTCAAATTTCCATCACCCCAGACTGGAGACAGGGGAATGGAACATAGTCCTCTCAGCTCCCGGCCAGTACTTTTACTTTGACATAATCACTTTATTTCTGTATGAACCAAAATGTTTCAGTGTTTTACCCAAATATTTAGTTGAAGACCATTGCTGGAAAGAGTTTGAATCTGTGACCTTCTGGCCTCTTCAATACCATCATTAGATCGCCTTCTTTCCAGGTGTTTTCCACTCCTCTGTGTCTAAGGGCCGGAGTAAGAGGCACAGCCATATTTATTTTTGCTACCTTCAGCTTACAGAATCATTTTCCTGCTGGAGTTGACCTTGTAGTACAACCTGGCCTCTCAGTTGGTTAAGATGTGATACACCACCTGCATGTTTATGTTTCTATGTGTGTGCTGTTGGGTGGCCTCTACTCCAGGTTACACACTTTACCTAAGGTCACATTGTACATTGTCATTCTGAGCACCTGGATTTGCACAGCGGTCTTGAAGTCTGCTGTTCAAGATCTCTGGTCCCCTCTGGATTGACTGCAAAGACATTTGGAACTACGAGCAAGATAATGACTTCAAAACAAAGATCTTGGTGACCCCAAAGGGTCAGAACTTTCTTTGTGCTTTGTTTTTTTTTTTAGATTAAGTGTTTTATTTAATCTCTTCACTTGTCTACTTCAATTCAGCACAGTTTATCTAAAGGTAGGCAGGATTAGCTAGTCCACGGTGCATGTTAATGCATTAGCCTGGAGAACTGTTAACTGAATGAATGGCAAGGATTAAGCTGTGGTTTATATTCAATTAAGTTCAGTGCCAATTTAGTGCGTGTTTTACGAATAATCAAATGCAAGTAATGTAAAACAGCTGTAACACTTGTGCACCAGGTCATTAAGTAACTAATCACTAAAGTACCTAACACTGAAGGATGTTACACAGTATTTTTAAGGATAGAATTCATTGTTTACTTCATTCAGGCACATAGTACAGTACTCCATGAATAATACATATTGAATTTAGCATATTTAAAAGTCATGACAGTGACTAAATTAATTTGCTTTATCAAGATCAGAATCATAAAATGTATCTAAAAACCAAAGCTTATTAACCAAGAACTCAGCTAGAACAAAAAACACTGCATGGGTTAGTTTTCCAGGAACATGATTAAGACATTTTACCCAAATGTGGTAAGAAATTAATTGCTCCTAGACAAACTTCCACAGGGTTCAGATCCTGGGCCCTGGCTTGCACAGAAGGTCCGGGAGTCTGCAGACTCCAGATCAGGACTGTGAGGTTGACGGGAAACAGATCCTGGTAGGACTGGGCTACTTATTTTAGGGGCAGGTAGGAGGAAGACGGAGGGGACCCGATGGTGGCTTCTATCTCCCGTTGGTCAAACCTCATTATGACTATCTCACAAATTTCCTCTTGCCTGTTTAGTGTGTCAGGTACTTATTTAGTGTTGGAGTATGGAGGGAACACAAATGAAAGAGAGGTCATGCCCCCATCTGCTGCTGTTCCCCCACCTTCCCAGCATGAGAGAGAGCTGAGGAGGAATGTGGCCTGGGGCCCAAAAACACAGAAGGTCCAGTCCACATCCCCTCACAGTGCCCACAGACACTCTACCGTCCCCTCTCTGCTCCAGTCCACACCCGCTCACGGGCTCACAGACACACTGCCCCCCTTGCCAAACATGGGGTTGTAGTACATCTCACTGGATTTACCTGAAATGCCCTCCATCTGAAACAGTCCACTGAAATGGACCACTGACATCATAACCAAAACCGTCAACTTGCACTGGAGGCAGTGTAGATCATTATAGCAGCAATAACGTGGCACGCCAGCACAGGGGCCAGAAATATGCTCACATCCCATAATACTGTTGGCCCACAGGACAGGCGCTGACTCGAGCAAAAAGATTCCCAGAGAACCCATGCGGGTAAGTAGCTGGGAAAAAGTAAAGCTGTCATTGCCTGCTGTCCTCATTCACTGGTGGCCACCGCACAACTGCTGGCGGGTGGCGAGGCGGAAACGCGTCATAGTGGGTTGCCCGCAGAGTGCAGTGCAGTCTAAACGGTCGGGGTATTTACAGCCTCTGGCAGACCCCCTGCCCCCTGAAGGCACTGGCCCTCTCACCCAGACACGACGGCTAGCTCACTAACCTGTCCTGTCTCTGCCATTCTTGGCATCCTGGGTTAACTCTGCCTCTGAGAAACCAGCAGGCGGGGTGGGAGAGAAACACAGCAAAGAAGTCATTAAAAATTACAGCACAATCATTTCATACTATAAAAATATGGTCTACATTTGTTTTTGATTATTCCTATTAAAATGATATGAGAGGCCCTTCAAATAAAGAACAAGAAGGAATAATAATCCTTGTCAGGTCATTTTGGTTTTTTTGGCTGTGCTCAGAACTGAAGGGCTGGTTCACAAAGGTAAACAGGAAATGGCCCCGCAAACCACTTCCTGTCTGTCTTGTGTGGCTGGCACAGATGCGACAAAGGTTACAGATAAGATAAGATAAGATAAGATCAGATAAGACTTTATTGACCTCACACTGGGGAAATTTACTTGTTGCCACAACCAGTAAATAAAAAGCAATTGAAAAGAAACAGACCAAAAAAATACTATCTATCTCTGAGGAACCTAAGGATTCATCTTGCACTACGTTATCAGGAAGACTATTCCATACTCTGACTACACGCTGCGTAAAGAAGTGCCTCCTTAAATCTAGCTTGAAATGTTCTCCCACTAATTTCCACCTATGGCCACGAGTTATCATGGCCATAATGCTGAAGTAACTATTTGGCTATAACAAATGCAATTAAAATAATAAAATTAGTGCACACAATTACACATATTGCACAGACACAGAATACACATACATACAGATTGCACCAAGTGATGTGAATATAGTTGTATTTCACAATAAACAGAATAGTGACATATTTTATGAGGTTTTATAAAGTCTGATGGCAGATGGAATGAAGGACCTGCAGAATTGTTCCTTCTTGCATGTTGGAATGAAGGACCTGCAGAAGCGTTCCTTCTTGCATGTTGGAATGAAGGACCTGCAGAAGCGTTCCTTCTTGCATGTTGGAATGAAGGCCCTGCAGAAGCGTTCCTTCTTGCATGTTGGAATGAAGGACCTGCAGAAGCGTTCCTTCTTGCATGTTGGATGTAGTTGTCTGTTGATCTACATGATCTAGGCCCTTTGCTTCCCCCCCCCCATGCAGCCATATGTGTTTCCCATAGCGGCTTCAGCGGTAACGCACTTTCTGACAGGCCCTAGAGAAACACTATGGCCGTCAAATACATCATCATCTTTGAATGTTAGAGGTCTAAGGTTGTGTGGTTTATCTGACACTAATAAACTGTCAAACGTTCTGCTAAACCAGCAAGAACAAGTAGTGTAGTACTAATTTTCAAGACCAATCCTATTTTGGACTATTATTTCATCCCAATACTCTTCTTTTGGGAAGATATGAACCTCCTTAATCCTATCAACACGGCCGAACGTTTGTGGGTGAGCCCACGCAGTTTTGAGGGAACGGTCCCTGGAGGGATTGCACGTGTTCTGTGTACAGGATATTACCTGTGATGGCTTTCTCCCACTTTAATGCACATCATCAACAGAAACTTTTGTTCTATTCACAGACAATTAGCTGTATTTCTCTTGAATGCCACGTCTGAATTTTTTTTCAGAAAAATAGTTGTTGTGAGTTTTCCACTACTCACCTTCTTCCAATCAAATGCTAATTTGTTTTCCAGAACCTCACATTCTTGATTGTGGTCACCAGTTTGTACTATGTGGAGATTTCTGGCCCTTATCAGCAGTGATCCAGCGATATAGGTCCACCTTAATATCCATTATCCTGTGTCACCGTGTGAGTCACTGTGTCGCAGTGGCATCCCATCCAGGCCTGTCTTATGCCCTGTCCTTCCTGATGCTGGCTCCAAATCATGATGGCGGATGCATACCCAGATGGACAGGAAAGGCTAAAGCAGAAAACATCAGATAGATCAGAAGCCTCAACAAATTTCTCTTCTATTGTGCACCCAGTGGCCCAGGAAGGTCTGAATCCAGGAACTTGGTTATGGGATTATACCTGCAGAAGACCCTTGGGGGGTGGAAGGATGGGTGGTGGTTTGAAGCCAAAACTCTGGGACTTCTCTGGGTGTGTAAAGACCATGGAGGACTTGCCACCTTGGTTGAATATTTAAACTTAAAAATTGCAAAGACCCTCTCTGGGAGGGCACTGCATGGGTTTCTTTGACCAGAGGCAAATATGCTTCCCATGTGATCCTTCAAAACAACAAGGACTTCCATCTCTTGGGTGGTCCTCCATCCCAAGCCAGACAGGGCACCTTTGTCTGCTTTGTGTGTGCACATGCGTGTAGCCTGCTGGAAAAGCCTTTCTCCTCAATATCCCCACTTTGTACTTGCAAAAGAGGAAAAGGTTGCTGGTGTCTTTCGGCTTTTGTCACGAGCCATCTCTTTTCCATTCATTTTGCCCTTAGCAAGCCGCTGTTACAAGACAGGACCATAATCTTGAACAGATTATGCTGGCAGTGATAGACCATGGGGTTCACATTCCTCATGTTTCTATAAATACTAATCTGTTTCCTCTGTCCCCCCCCTCCATCTGCAATCCTCATCAACGGTGGAAACTCTGTCTGCTTTGGATGTGACTCCCTCTGTACCCCAGACTCAGAGAATGGGGGGTGGCGGATGAGGCGAGAGAGGGACGTTTTGGGAACGGGGGTGCACATTTCACCTGTACCTTGCGTGGTTTTAATTTGCGATGTTAGTAGTTTTGTAAGACGCAGGTACACGGCGAGCAAACTCTTCTGAAAGCAAATGAAAGACAGAGTCTTAGGGCTTATTCCACCAGCTTTGTTTTTTTTTCTTTTTTCATCTTTGCATCAAGCATTAGAGATACATCCCTTACATACACCTGACATCTGAGTCCCTTCAGCCCCATTCACTGATGTATAGAAGGTAACCTATGAAAGCATGGACTTCTAATGGGCTTTGCAACCAGCAAAGTACTAGCCAGTACATCTATCAAAAAGACCAAAATTATACTACAGGAAAGCAGACTAGCTATCACTGCTAACCTATTAAACTTATTTAAACTATGGTGACAGTTTTACTTGATCCAGGCTGACCATGGCTTTTCAGGATGCTCATTGTTGTTTGCGTGTGTGAATGTGTGTGTGTGACGGGGTAGCATGAATTTGGCCACTGCTGCTCCTACTCAGACTTTCCAACGGTGCCATCTTGGATCAGCCATAGCGAGACCTGATGACCTCACATCCATGCTGCGTGTGCCGGACATGGATGGGTTGTGGAGTATGGTTTTCATACGGAGTATGGTTTTCTTTGGCTGGTTTTCTGTTTCCATTTATAATGAAACAATAATAAAGACAGCAACTGGAGACCAAACAGAAGCTATAAATACTGCATGAATGAGAGTTTTCTTTAACTAAATCTGGCAGCAGAAAAAAAAAATTGGGCTGATTGCTAATAGCTGAAAATGTAAATAGTTTTCTAGTCGTGTTCTACAGGTCAGTCTCCGTAGAAGTGGCCGAAGGAAGAGCAGAACCAGTGGCTTTGGCATGTTTCTGTCAGGCTGGAGAGCGCAGGTCCATAGTAATTTGCCTGTTGGCTGCCGTTGAAGTTCTGCCCCTTTTAGAACCAGGGAGTCACAGGGGTCACTGCAGGACAGACAGGCTGCTGAGGTGGCGGCCGGAGCAGGAAGGATATGTCTGGTGTCATGGAAGACGATGGAAGACGATGAAAGACGGTGGAAGACGGTGGGTAGAGAAGGTTGAGGGGTTGATATTATGAGTTTGTGAATTTTCCCCTCAGCACACACCTCACACTACACCCCCCCTGAAACTGCTTTACAATGTTCTGTCCGTTGCCATTTTCCTCCTCAGTCAGACTCTCACCACCGGTGGCTACGAGGTGGGGGGGGGGCTTGCAGAGGAGAGGGTGGAGATCATTATTTTTTGGACGTTTTCAGTTTTTTCCTTTTTATGGTAATTCTTTCAGGGGGAGAAGAATGATTGAGGGGGCTTTAAAACAAGATTTCCATTAGTTTCTTATTAAGTCGTTACAGAAGAAAGTCTTTCCTAGAAACATTACATATAAAAAAGGCTGAGGATGGTGGGCCAAACAGTTCCACTTTATAAGTTAATTGGCCAAGAGGGAAAGAGTAAATGTGAACTTTGGTTTTCTTTTAGATCCCGATGTATTGGTTAGTAAGGCACAGATGTGCCCACTTAAACAGGTCAGCCCGGCTTGGGTAACTTCGCAAAATAAACAGTACAATAGTAAATAAACAATCAATAAGACAGCCATACTGTACATATACTTTTGCCTATACTGCATAGAGTATGAACCACTTGTATGCACTTCAATTGTGTTTAAATTTATAACTCTTAGGAATATCAGATGAGAACATTCAGATTTGCCATTAAAACTAGTTGATATTATTTCGCCAGTGTTCTGATGCCCAGCAGCAACTGAGCCAGCCGAACTGTGTGGTTAACGTGTGACGGTGTGTCAAATCCGCTCCTCAATGCTGCCAGTCAAGACAGTCCTGTAAAAACAGCCTATAAATGTAGGTCATGTGACCTTCACCGCTGATTGCCGCTATAAGGTTACCCAATCGTGGAAATGGGCTCCACACATTTCTATAGTAAATCATTCCTCTACGTCACTTTATTTTAATCGCCTACATAACATTATGCTGATTGCTCCTCATGCAACAATAGTGACAAGGTGAGACTGACATGGCATCGCTGTGTTTCTGAACGAATCAAAGGCCCCAGTGGATTTGCAGAGGCTTGGTCTGTAATGTTTCACAGCATCTTTGGAGAAGGTACTAGTCTGTCTATAGTCTGTCTATAGTCTGTCTATTGTCTGTCTATAGTCTGTCTATAGTCTGTCTATTGTCTGTCTATAGTCTATTTCCACTCTCTAGCGGCTGAATCAGAAGCTTCCCAAGCTTATTTTTCAGACAGTTATCAGTTTGTGTATTTTTATTTTCTTTCCAGATACTTTAACAGGTTTTTTTATATAACTCTTTTTTTATTTTCTGCCAATTTCGCTAGTGGATTCAACAACAGTGATACAGCGCGATTTGTATTGTAAGTCGGTCCGACCAAGTTCAACCGTACCGTGGTGACACCAGTTGACCCCAGGAACTCTGAATTACTATCTAATGAATACATGAGGTCATAGTAATGGAAAATGAGGTGCTTTTATCACGTTTGGGAAAATAACTTTGTAAAACGGTGAGCTTACAGTCGTTAGTAAATAACACTGTCCAGTGTGAATTATCAAGCCCTCTCACTCAGTGTTACACCCCTACCTCTCTGGAGAGAGTGCAACCAATTTTCCTTGAACACCGCCCCATCCCTGCGGCTGGGAATCCTCTCGGCCTGTCGTGAAGGTACAGCGCGATGGAGCTTTATGTAGATGTGAGGCCTTCTGACGTCACGCTAGCGTGCGAGTGCAGCTCTGCCGTGGAAACTCCGGCCCCGGGCTCCCATTTCCCACTCTTCCCTGTTCCTCTATTCGATGTCATCAACCAAGCATCCCCCCCTGAACACATACACACATCGCTCCCCCCGCCCCCCACTCTCTGCTAAAGCCCTGGGTCGTTTCCGACCGAGTCGACGCAGAGACTTTTTGGACACAATGCCGGTCTGAGCTTCTTCCCCTGATGCCTGACACCTCACACACATGGTGGGGGCCGGGTGAGCAACGTGGGGGCCCACTACGCACGCGATCCCCCCCAGCTCAGACTGCCTTTAATCTTGGGGGTTGCTGTCTGTGAGAGCGAGTTCTTGCCCTCCGAGGCTGGGCCTTGTGTGGGGTCCTCTAGGCACTTCCTACGCGATCTTCAAAGGACGGCCACGATGCACCTTGGGGTCGCATTGACTTTGGGAGGGGTAGCAGTGGCAAAAGGGCCCTTAGTAAGGCCTGTCTGACACTGAGGGTGACTGATAGCAACTTGGACTCCTTCAGCGTTATCTCTGCTATGGCTACTCTGTGTGGGAGAAGAAATACCTGCCCAGGAGACAGAGTGTCTGTGTGTGTGTCTGTGTGAGTGTTTGTGTGTGTGTGTCTGTGTGTGTGTGTGTGAGTGTCTGTGTGTGTGGTTTTCTCAATGACCCAGAATTGGGCAAGGCAGGGGGGTTATTTCAAGTCTCACTTTTCAGGAACGTTTGGTTTGCTTCCATCCTTCAAAGCTAAGCATGAGGCACAGAAACCACAGGTCACTGGGTCACCAGACATTGGGGTGTGTGTTTGTTTCTGTGTGTGTGTGTGTGCATGCGATGAGCCTCTATGTGAGGAAGGTGAGGACACCGTTTCCCTGACTCACTGTGTGCGGTTTCCCAGTCCCCTGCTTATATTCACGCTCCAGAGAAACAGATAAGTCCACGTCTCACGACTCAACACAATATTTACTCAGACCGTGTGCCGGGCGGGGGGGGGAATCTCAGTGACAAGGCCAGGAACCATCGCTCGGCCGCCACGCCAGTCACGGCCGCCAGACTGCCGACGGTAACTACGGTAACTTGGTAACCAGTTGCACAACCCTGCAGATCGTGTTAACGTTCGGGGGAAAATGTGACCTCACACTGCCCGCAATGCCTGGGCCGTCCGGGCGGCCTGTGGTCAGATGTGTTTTTTTCCGAGGGGGTCGGAAGTGCCGTCGCGTGTGCCTTCCTCATGAATTATGTTTTGGATCTTGTTTTGCTTCACTGCTCCCTTGACTCCCCCCTCCCCACCGTGCTGAGCTGGGCTGGGCCAAGGCGGCCCCCGGCGGCCCCCGGCAGAAGGCATCGGCCCCTGCCAGCGGCTCCTTCAGTTTCCACCGCACAAAAAACAATGTTTGGCTTCTTCAGGCGGAGGCTAAGTAAGCGATCAGTCGTCGGGCCGTTATGCGGAGCGGGCGCGCAGTCGTGCCGGCCTTTATTCAAACCATTCCTGCATGCGGTTAGGGGCGGGGCTGCGTGGGGGGGGGGCAGTTGGGGGATACTGGCGCACGGAGATCAGGTGGCCCTTGGAGAGCGTCTGGGACATGGGAGAGTGAGAGGTATGGGGCGTGGGGGCAAACCACACATGGCTCGCGTGACCACACTGCAGCTCGGTCTACTCCAGTCATCCCCCTCCCCAAAACCTCACACCCCAATGCCAATTCTGTCAGAGCACCTGCATGCCCCCCTCCCCACACCTGACCGGAGGCACGGTCCAGTCTGGAGTGACTGTCGCCTTCCGCAGCTCATTCCATCCGGTGCCCTGGGTCTGGCCAACCCAAGCAAGCCCAGAACGAGAATGAGGAAACGACGGCAGTAGAATTCCAGACGTGCAGACGGCATCCATTGCTTTTTTTACTCATTTTTCCATATGGATTTACCCCCTTTGCGTGCCTCACGATATATAGCATTTTGAGATTTCGATTCCGAAATAATTGTGGGGGGAAAAAGGGGGGATGAAAGCCAAATGGCGGTTCTGAGAGCAGGGAGTGTGTGTGTGTGTGTGTCTGTGTGTGTCTGTGCCTGTGTATGTGTCTGCGCATGTGTGTGTGTATGTGTGTGTGTTGGTGTCTGTGTGTGTGTGTCTGTGTGTGTGTGTGTGCGCTCATAAATTTTTAATGGAAGGGGACTGTAATGTTATTCATCGGCAGCAGTAGCCAATTTATAACATGTAAAATCGGCCAGGAAACGTGTGTTTGAATCTGTCTGTGTGGAGAGTGCATTTTTTTTTCTGTCTGCTCCGGTGCCTCCAGGCTGTCTGGTGACCTCTCACAGCCATGCTTTCACTGATTGTACAGTCTGACTGGCCCTTCATGTCCACAGGTGTGTGTGTGTGCGTGTGCGAGTGCTCAGTAATGGGCTAGCATTCCTGGTCAGCATACACCCCAAACATCACCCCAAGACGCTGATTAAAATTGGACGAGGGACCCTTCTGTGATTGTTCCATTGTATAGGCAGTTGTCTGAGTGCACCCCCCTGCCCCCCCCCCATAATTAAGAGGGGCACTCCCAGCTAGGAGGGGAGGTCCAGCTAGAAGGGTGGTTTTATGACCAGGCACCGAGACGGTTCAAAGAACAAAATGGCTGGCAAATCCTTGGGGTGAGGATGTGGCCAGCGATGGTTAAGGCGGGACGTCCCCATTAAAGTGCCAGCAGCTGACGCCGGAGAGCGGCCGGGAAGATTACGTTTTCAAGAAACAGGCGCAGAGATCGCGTGGTGCGTTTTGGCACATCCTCGCCGACTCGGGGAGCCATGCCAAGGGGCTGACACTTCCTGCTAAGGATGTGGCTGGGAAATCGGGCAGCCTGTTGTCCTGGTGTGTATCTCGAAATGGGACGCACTGGACTGACTCCACGGGACCCGACAGGAGCAGCGAGATCACAGCATAGGCCGTACAGGTGGCCAGCCAGCAGGAGGGAAACAGGCTCCTCTCTACTTGTTCGGCATCTTTGATATTTACCTTGTACTACTAAGTTTCCTGTGGAAGAGAGAAAATAACCAGTGAGCTGGGGATTGAGTGACTTCCCAGCATTCCCAGTTCATGTGTCATCCTGTGGTCAGCTGGAAGTAACGCTGCGGGAAGCTGTCGCATGCCCGTGACCGCCCACCTGGAGACTCATGCCTGCTCCTGTTCTCCTTGGAAGCGCTTCCACATGCATCCCGGTGTGAATCCGTCCGCCTGCTCGCTGCGGTCGCGGCCCGCCGCTTTGATCCGGTGGGAACCGTGGGAGGATGTCGTGGGTGGTGTCCCTTTGTCTTCCAGGCATGGCCTGGTAATGCCATTACAAATGGACCTGCAAATTTGGCTCGGGGAAAAAAAAACGTTTGGCGAATTCCTGATGTTCACTGATTTAGGATCAGTTTTCAGTCCAGCAGTCCTGAGCTTGGCGGTATGAGCTAACTAGCCTAACTGACTGGGGCGGCTGCTAAATATATAAACAAATAAATACACGTGGGGGGGCAGAGCAGGAGTTTGTGTTTTTCTACATTTTGTTAGCATCCGTAATTCAGTGGTATGAGCGGACATGTAGTTGAGAAAACTGCTTATCTATATCTAGCCACATGAGGGCGAGATTGAGAAGGCTCAGCTGCTTTGGTATGAACTGCAAGCGTCATCCTCAGGGTTCTGTAGCAATTGCTTTTTAAGGCCACCATAGATTTGAGTGACTAATCTACGTCCTGCTGCCTCTAATTCCCACCTGGACAGGTGAGGTGGTGTAAGTGAAAGTTGATGTGCTGGGGTGTCATGAAGGTGGGTGAAATGAGGACATTTTGGCTGACTATATGGCTAGGGGAGCGTTTTTCAAACTGGTCCTTGAGAACCACCAGGCTGCTCATTTTTTTTTGCCTCCCAACTCCCATTACTATGAACTGTCTAGCAGGGAGTGAAAACGTGGATCGTCTGGTGAGAAAAGCTGGGCTTGGGTGATATTCACAGTATCGGCGGTTCTCTGCTGTACCTGCACGCATTGTGGGTGCTTGTGGCCACAGGGGGAGACGGCAGGTTGGGTCTGCATGCAGACAAGTGCAGTTTCCAGAGACATATTCCATTTACTATTACAGTGCTGCCCTCTCTTGGTAATTGATGGGTAGTTCAGGAAAGTTCATGTCCCAAAAATGAATCTCCTAATTGTAACTCTGTTAACATATATGAAAAATTTTTGGCTTGTAATTAGCAAAACTACTGACTACTTACTGACAAGAAAAATGACATTATTGATAATGTAGGTGATTGTTCTGTAACTCTGTAAGACTGCCGGAGTAACCAAGACCAGCTGTTATCCCGTGTCTATCTAAAGGGATGTGTTTTTTTAGCTGTTGCAAAGCCTGGTATGAAAGGTAACAGCTTCTGAGGATGCCTGTACTCCCAGCACCACAGTTAACATATTCAGTTTCCATTCCTGAGAGCAAGTCCCTCCTTGGACATGAGGTCAGTGCTTCAGAAGTAGATGGTCCCTACATACGATTCATCTAACCAGCATTGAAGATCTTAAAGTCAAATCCTTCATATCATCCCCCAGATCAAGCAGATCTGGTCTGGAGCTGCCCCTCGCTTGGCTCAGGTCACTGTGGAGATCTGCAGCCTGTACCCTCCCGTCAAATCATGCAGCCATCTGTGGGAATGTAGAGGAATGTAAACAACTGTAATCTACAGTAGGCTTGCTGTGTCCAAAGCCCAGACACCAGCTTCTGGGTTGTCAACAGGACAGTACCCACAAAAAATGTCAGAATTTAAATCAGAAACCTACATTTATGCTGGTGAAAACTGAGAGGAAGGGGGGATCACATGACCTCAAAATTCTATGAAAAGCATCTCAGCCAGCAATACTGTAACAATTTATGGGTTTTCCTGGGAGCTGCTCGATACTAGCTACTTCACCTTCCCTAGGCTATACAGCTAGCGGGGTGCTAGCAGCT
>JAABNX020000047.1:3091910-3108641 GCA_015163995.2 Mormyrus lacerda | reverse complement strand
CTTAGAAGCACACTCACACACATTTAGGGTGATTAACACGGTGTCCCAGCTTAGAAGCACACTCACACACATTTAGGGTGATTAACACGGTGTCCCAGGTTAGAAGCACACTCACACACATTTAGGGTGATTAACACGGTGTCCCAGCTTAGAAGCACACTCACACACATTTAGGGTGATTAACACGGTGTCCCAGCATCCCGCTGCATCCCGCTGCCTCTACACCAGCATTAGAGCCCGGCAGCCATGTTTTTCCCAGACCAGCTGTCCTTAGCAGCCCCCCGCAGCCGCCACTGACTGTCGACAAAAACAAAACACGGGCAATTTAACGCTCGTTTACTGCTGTCAGCAGTGCTCAGTGCAGCTGCGTCGTGTTGATTCGTTTCTGGAAAGAAGGAGCACAAACAGGTAAAGACAAACAAGAAAAGATCGAAATGTAGCTGCTGATTAAGCTGGATGCACATGCAGCCTCAAGGAAATGTATGTAATCTGTAAAATGATCTCAGCAAGAGGCTGCCATCACCCTGCCTTCGACTCCAGGATTCCAGGATTGTATTAAAGGTTAAATGACTTAGTGGACCTGTACGCCTTGGCAGTTTGTAGCCTATTGGTGGTCAGTTCTGTGATTTTGTGTGTTTTGTTGATATGGCGATGGTTTTATTTTGAAAAGGATATTTGGTAACTTAAATTTTTGATTTACTTAAAGCTGCCATCTATAGCGCACTTCATAGTGCATTATAAAGGTCGCTATACAAATTAATAATGCTCTGTACTGCATTATGAAGGTATCTATAGTGCATTATAAACAAGAGCTTCTTAAAGCATTCATAATGCATATTAAACAAGGCTATAATGTCTTATACCTTTTTATAAATATTCATAGCCATGTTTATAATGCTCTATGAATGCATTAAAATGTGATATACATTCTTATACACATGGCATTCACAGAAGGTCTTACCGAATATCTTTGTTTTGTCATGCCCATTTTTAGATTGTGTGAACCATATAAACTGTTCAGCTCTGTGGCTCACAAATAAATTCTCAGTTTGGTGTGTCTGCTATGAGGTCGCTGTTTTTGATGAGAGTTTGGCTGCATTTTAGTGTTGGATGTGGACTGGGATGAAGCACTGTATTAAAAAGTGATATCTTGGCCGCTCAGGTAGTCCCCACTGACTGGCCGTGTCCGCACTAGTCCTCTCAGCCGACCAACAGGATCATGTGTTGAGCTTCCTGTCCTGGTAAAGCGGCATTCTTTGGGCATACACCATGTTACTGGGTAAAAGAAAGGAGACATATCAGTGACTTGATCTTCTAGGAGGTAGCTGCAGTCAACGGGGAGGTGCTTCGGATTTGTCTGTTTCGACTTTCCTAGCATATATTTTGCTCTACATTAAGTTCCACATCAATAGACTCGACATGGAGTTCGAGCACTCCATATTTGCATGTCACCACAAGGGCTGAGTCTCTGATTGACTGGCAAGGCTTGGATCATGTCATTAGCAGGCCAATATGCAATATGAGCAAAGCTGATTGTCAAGCAGAGTGTGTGAATAGAATAGAATAGAATAGAATATTTTTGGTATTTTACATGTACAATGAAACTCTGTATGTTTCCCAGCAAAGCTATAATAGATAAATAAAATAGAAATGAATAGAAAAATAAATTGGAACTAAAGTATATCACTATAAATGTACAGTATCAAATAATATATTGAATATTGATGTGAATATTGTTTTACACACATAACTCTTGGTGTGAGGGTCAGTGAATTGTACATTTTTTCAGGACAGCCGTCTGCTGGGAGAACCTAAGGCTCTTACTGAACTGAGGATTTTAAGCATCACGCTTTGATTGGCAGAAGTAACAAATCAGCAGACATGGTCAGAAGGGAGACAGATGGGCTGCTCAGGGCTGCTCAGGGCTTTTCTGAGGTGCCTGATACACGCTGGGTATAACTTCAATCCCCAAGCTATTTTTTCCAATACCTGCAGAAAAAAACAGATTTATTAATAATTGTTAAAATAACAAGAACAGATACATGGCGTGCCATGTGGAGGGTTGGGGGGGGGGTTACCAGCAGCCAGTACTCGGAATATCACACATCATATTTTCACCCAAGCACTGGTTCTGCCCTTTACTGGGTGATTGATGGTGAGCTGAGAGTAATCTCAGGGAACATCGGAGTGGCGAGGAAGGCCTGCATCACCTCACACCCATGGTTTTATTTAAGTGCTATCAGCGCAGACAGAGGGAAATGAGGCCAACCTTCTCTGCGCTGTTAGGGGGGGGTCCCAGCCCCCTCCAAAAAGCAGGTGCCTTTTCAGCGTGAATCCCTTTTTAAGGCCTTCCCTGTGTCCCACTCAGTTTTCTGGGAACCATATTTCAGGGAAGACAAGCCCCAGGAAGCAGGCTGGTGTTCCGGACTCCTCTGTGTCACCTGGAGACGGCAGAGAAACCACACGCCAGGTAAATGTTGATTCCTGTGACCACATTTGAGTTTTAACTCAGCTGCTGGGTGGTGTCTGTCTCAGCTGCTGGGTGGTGTCTGTCTCAGCGGGTTAGAGAGCTCTGCCAGTGTCCAGAAAGTCATGGCTTTGAATTCTGGAGCCAGCAGAGTAATCATATCCAGAGGTGGAAAGTTCAGGTCCAGAATGTACAAATCCAGACTAAGATTTTGTTCCAACCAATCAGTTGAGTGCTCTGGTAGTCTGGCTCTTTACACTCAAGTGGTTGGTGGAATCAAAATCTTGGTCTGGATTTGTACTTTCTGAACCTGGACTTTCCACCTCAGATAATATCACCGTTGGGCCCCTGAGCAAGGCCCTTAGCCCCAACTGCACCAGGGATGCTGGCTTGGCCTGCACTTCCTCACTTGTACTTCCTTTTTGGATGGAAGTATCTGGTAGATGTAAATAAATAAGAACTTTTAGCCACCTGCCATTTCCCTCAGCAGCCTCAGTGCACCCATGAGCTCAGAAACCCGGCATCTGATTCAGGCCCCCCACTAACAAGCTAATTATCTCCTTCTTAGTCATCTTAAAGTGACAGGTACGCAGAAAACGAAATCCACCAAAGACAAAAGACACTTCATTAGTGTGTCAAGGACAGTGTAGCTTGGCTAGCTAAGGTCTGTAAATCACCTACTGTGTGTAGCTGCCTATATATTAACTTGTACTTAATGCTTAGTATATAGTTGGTGTGTCCCCTTGCACACATTTGTGACAAGCTGGTTATGGGATTACTTTTGGAAGTCTAGGTTTAATCTGGCTTAAACAGATCCCTTGTTATTGTAATATTTTATGGTGTGTTAATCACATTTAATCACTCCTCCTGTGGGAGCATCTGGCTTCCGATCGGATATGTGAATTTGCAAATCTGACCATGATGTCGTTCATGTGATCACTTGTATTAAAGCAGGGGGCCTGAGGACTGTATTAAGGGCAAAGGGAAAGTAATTAGCTGTCATTGCTGATACACCACAGCACACGGTGCACAACAAAGAAACGTGTCCTCTGCATTTAACCCATATGTGACATTGTCACATAGCAGGGGGCAGCTAATTCAGCGGCCAGGGATCAGTGCTTGGGGGCGGTACCTTGCTCAGGGTACCTCAGTGGTGCTTTGTTGGTCGGGGATTCAAACCTGCGTCCCTAACCATTGAAGTCTCTCCCCACACCTCCAGGGATGGAGGTCTGAATCGCACCCTCAGTTTGTGTGGCATTCTGCCTAGTCTCACCTAAGCACCTCTTCAGTCAATAAACACTGCCATTATCCCTGATTGGGTAGTGGTAGCTGTTCATTTTTTTTAAATCAAGTAAAATTTCAGGTAGGTGTTTGTTCTCACCGTCTAGACACATTTTCTTTATTTCAAGCTGTCCCTAGAGCAACTGGAACTTATGGACCCTGCTTAAGGGTGACATCATTCTGAACTGAGTACAGTATCCCTGCTTAAGGGTGACATCATCCTGAACTGAGTACAGTATCCCTGCTTAAGGGTGACATCATTCTGAACTGAGTACAGTATCCCTGCTTAAGGGTGACATACAGTGCCTCAACCCCCCGAGCAACACATGGATTTTAAAAAAAGGTTACTTGAACACAAGCACTACAATACCATGACTATGAATCTGATAACTGAGACAGCTACCTAGTGACTTATGGGTGGGTAGTGTATATGGTGGGGGGGATGGCGTGAGATCATCCTACTCAGAATGGCGGGCAATTTAAACTTATGAATTGTTTTTTTCTGGAATTTTCCATTTAATGTTTTTGAATTGTAGTTGATCACGAATAAACTGAATCCGCAGAAAGCAAAACCACAGATAAGGGGGAACCGCTGCATTATTAAAGTAAAATGAGAAAAATCGTCTTCAAACACAGTCCTCCTATTCTGCTGTCCCTGACCATGTCTGTGTCTGATTTATCTCACACCTCTTAGTGATTCATGTTATTTCCAGATTCTTCCATTTTAATATTATTCAGCGGCAGTTTTCTTTAAATAAAGGGTGATGCAAGAGAACTCTGCTTAGGAGGACTTTCCATCCCTGACACAGTCCAGACCCGGGGGGTGGACAGGTGTGGAACGGGACCGAGGCCCACTGTTTACAGAAGGTACCACATAGATGGTCCGGTGTTCTGAGTCCAATGCTGGCACGTCTCGGGGTTCGCCAAACTTCTGCAAGTGCATTCTGGGATCTGTTCCAGCCCTTTTCGTAATTAATTATCCATCAGTGAGCAGTTTTTTTAAAGAGATTTAAGATTAATGTATTCAGTTTTCAGTGTAGCTGGTAAAGTCATTTAAAGATACGTGTGTCCGGTTAACAGGCTGGCAGTGATTGGTTATGAAGCCGTATCCTCACTGAACATAGTTGCCCGTTACTGGTCATTACTGTTCATTACTGGTCGGTGCTGGTGTCATGGGAATGTTTAGTCTCTGAAACACTAAAGCACTAAGGCCAGGCAAACAGCGATGCAGCAGGCTGAAAAGATGAGGACCATGACATCTTTCCCTTTGCTTGCATTTCCTAAGAATTCTGACCTTTTCCCATACTGACTACATTCTTCATGGCTTCGTAAAACAGGGGCCTTTGCCTATATAAAGCAGGAAAAAAACCTCTGGAATTAAGGAAATATCACTCAAGTACATTGTCTGTAGTTACTATGGCCGCTTTCAAACAAAGGCATTTTCCCTTCTCTAATATCCCACTGCACGTGTACTGTACTGTCCCTGTTTGTTGTTTTGTAATATTAATAGTTGTTTCATTTTATGTATTACATCTATTTATTATTTACATGTTTTTTCATATTTTGGCCGTATGTACAGTAAGTCAGTAACTTTACAGTAAAAGTATTTTTTTATCCATGTAAGCAACACTTTTAGAAATCAGCTTGTCATCTGCTAACATTTTGTGGCTGTCAGGATTTGAACCAGACCACGTACTGCACAAGTGGCTGAAGAGCCATAAGTTCTTAAAGGGGGGGCATGTCAGAGGGGGGCTAGAACATTTGCAGGCATATATGCTGGTTCTGTCAGGTCTGGAAGAACAGCATCCCCTGTACCTGTCCTACTGCTGAAAAATGGGTACCGTCATGTTTCATAATTTTGCCATCGATTTGGTACTGAAGTATCGGTTTTACGGTCATACTGTAGCTCTTGGCAATTATTAATATTATTATTATTATCATCATTATTATGCAGATCCAATGGCAAATGGCATGCTGGTGCTCTTAGGGTTCTGCGTACCTGCAGTACCCCAACACTGCTACAAGGAAAGGTGCGTACGTCAAGTCTGAATCTGACAAGAATATAAGTACTTTTCCCTTCTTTTGGCTTAGATTTCGCATAAGCACCTTTTATAAAAGAGGTTCCCAGCCTGACATTCAGAGCAGACCTTTACGCAGTCGGATGTTGAAACAAACTAGATGTTTTAGTGCAAAATGTGCATGTAGCACAGTGCTGCCCTGCCGCTCGATTTGAACTGTGTGAAGTTTTGCTAAATAGCTAATTAATGTGTGCTAATTTACTTTATCTATCGGTTTATGAACAATTCTCCTGAATATGGTTTGATCTCAGCGGTAGGAATGCCACACATGCAGCATTATTTTGTACACACCCCCCCCCCCCTTGTTGGTATAGTATATCCTATCACTTTATACACTTTATGTTTAAAGCCACCCCCTCCCTGTGACAGTGAGAAGCTGAAAATGGTAGCACCCCCCCTTAAATGTCCCACAGGCTGGAATACCACGCCAGAACCAAAGCATACGTAACGGTCAAGCAGACCAGCGATCTGTCCTAGCGAGAACAGCACCAGGCGGAACTGCGATGCTGAGGCTATGAAGGAAAACACGGCTGCGTAGACAGCGCAGGCCTGATTTTCTGCTCCAGGTGGATGTTATTGTACAGCTATGGCTGTTACACACACTTGGAAAAAGCTTTGCTAAGATTCATGAATGATTAAGTAGGTATAGAAAATGGATGGATGGATGGAATATTCTGTGGGATTTGTATTGCACATTTAATGCATCAACAATTGACTCACAAAAACTATTTCTTATCTTCATTCTAATAAACCGCAAATCCTTTTAACTGCAGTACCAAATCAACCATTTTAAGTAGCCTTTCTGACTGTCAGTAATTAAATTTATGAAATTTTGCATATTAGTGAATGCCATCCATCCATCCATTTTCCGCGGCTTATCCGGGGTCGGGTCACAGGGGCAACAGTCTAAGAAGGGATGCCCAGACCTCCCTCTCACCAGCCACCTCCTCCAGCAAGAAAGCATGATTTGTTGAGAAAGGAAACTGGCATATTGGTTCAATAATTTGTTTGAAAATGGTTAGTTTGCACTATTGTTCAAAATGCATTTTAACTAAAGAAAGCACTAGTTTTTTTTTTTTTCCCTCTAGTTTGACGTCATGGTTTTTTTGTTGAAGTTTTTGCTGATATGCAAAAGGTGGGCATTCTGCATGCAGCAGCTAATGATTACTGGCACATGGAGGTCATACATTAGTCACACATAGTCTGTAAAAGTAAGTCGTCTGAGTAGTGATGCTTCCTGAACCATTTGCTGTATTTTTTATCCCCACTAGATGGTGCTCTCGGGCCAAAAAATGGCACAAAGCATGTCATAAAACAAACCAAGAACACTATCTAATGGGGTCAAAAATCATAGTGAATGGTATAAGTCATTTAGTCCATCACTATGTCCTAGACACACCTAAAACATTATGAAGGCGTAGTTTGGTTACCAAAATACCATGCTTTATCATGGAAGGATGTTATGAGGACATAACATCCTTCCATGACATGTAGTAAAAACTATTTTAACTGTTGTATTTGCTAATGTTTTCTGCTATTTTGCTGTTTTACGGAATAGAATCTGAGATATGTGTTACTGGATTGGTGTAAATCAAAGTCAGAATATGAATACAGTTATATGAAAATTTTCTTAATTTTCTTGCAGAATAATTATTAGATTAAATAATTCATTTTCAATCAACGGAAATCAATATTGAAAGGACTTTCTTTATTAAAGTCCCAGCAGAAAGGAAAATAATACATAAATAATATCTTTATACAAAAAAAGAGTGAATCAGACTCCCAGAAGACAAAGATACAGGAGACGGGAGAACCAGGCGTGGTCTGGGTCGGGGGGTGGGTGCAGCTGGGAGGGCCGGAGCTTCAGGCCGAAGTGTCAAACAGCTTTTCGATCATCTCTTCCACCTGCTCTGGCCTGTACTTGTGGTACTTCTCTGGGTTTTTGGTGAATGAAATGTTGGCGTACCTATGAAGGGCAGGCGAGGGATCATACATCAACAGAGAGCAAAGCATTGTGGGAATGAAGAGGCCACATTAGCTGGTGGCATAAAAGGGCGCTCCCACCTGTTTAGGAATGCCCGGTAGGCCTCGGAGACCACCTTCTTCTGGGCCTGCCGTATGGTGTCTCGCTGCTCCTTGTCTGGGATGGCCCACACCTTCTGGATTTTGCACAGCTCTTCAAGCCCGTCATTAAAGCCCTGCAGGCACATTCCCAAAGCTAAAGTCCATCTCTAACCACGAGAGGCATTTCACGATGTGTCACAAGCTGCTCATAGAGGAACCACTACCATGAAAATTGATCCAGGTTGGGGCTCATAATGGCCCCCACCAGATAGTGGCTCTTCAGCATTCCTACCTTGAACTTGTCTTTGATCATCTGACGCTCTTTATCCTTCAGCTGAAGAAGGGAGAAATAGAAACACAGATAAAAAGGTTTTGTGAGCAAGAGGAAAGCATCAGACCGAGCAATGACGCAAGTCCTCACAAGAGCTAAGTGGAGAAAACACAATATTGGCCTGCAACAGGCCTCTTTGAAGCTTGCACGTATCACGCAGACCAGAAGCTTCTCACCTTGGTTCCTGGCTGAAACATGGGCATGTTTCTGTCATTCAGGTAGTCTGTGACCTTAACCCAGCTGCAAAACATGACGGGGGGGGGGGGGGTCAAAAGATTGACTATACGCACTGATCCTCACCTTGACATCATAATTTCACACAATCCACATTCAGGTGGTACGATGGTGGTCATTCCAGCCAATTCCCCCACTTCACAGACTGGTTGGAATGCAATACGCTCCGCCTCACCTTTGCTGGTATATCTTGATCTGCTCCTTGATCAGCTCGCGGTAGGAGCTCTCCGCCCTCTTCTGGGTGACGGCCACCAGCTGGATCAGCTCCGACCTGCAAGGTTAGCGCTAGGTCAGGTTCTGATATTTGAAAAAACCCGGTTGACAAGAGGCTGTGGGTCAGTATCATCCAGCTACGTGTGCAGTCAGTGGGTGGTGCTTTCAAAGTGACCATCCAGGAGATGCTAGACTTCAGCATGTAGCAATAGCGTAGTCACCCCAGAACTGAAATAAGATTAATAATAAGAACATTTTAGTGGGGCTTTACTGCCATGTGTTGGTGTGTGGAGTTCGGTAGAAGAAAATGGTTCCTACATTAAACTGCTAATTTCAAAGTCTTGAGTAACAGGGTCTTGATTTCTGGTGAGAGACGCTGCTCTTCACTTTACCTGATGTATTTTTTGGCACTTATCACCGCAGAAAGAATGCCAGTCACTGCCATTATATTTGAGAGAAGCCCGACATTCCTACGGCCGATATCTACAACACTAGGCAACTGCCAGCAGAACAACTGAGACGGACAGACAGCACTAAAGCCCCCCTAAAACACATCTTTTTCCGTTTTGGGGTGAACTGTCTCTTTAAGTATCAGCTGAGTCTCTGTTTGTAATACGTATAACAGTGCAGTGAACAGGGGCATGCAGATGGATGGACGAGCAGACTGGTAAACAGAGGCACATACTTCTCCAGGGACTTGAGGATGTAATTATAGTTGTTGTGCAGGAAAATGGCGCTTAGGGCAGAGTCCTCATACACCTTAGACTTGCTGAGAAGGTTCAGCTGCAGGTTCCCTAGCACCTTGCCTGAGAACCGACAGAAAAGCATCCCCCATTGTGACTCTCAACACAAACCATTCGCTGTAGGAAGAGCCACCTGCGAAGCCCAACCCTTTGATGGACTCCTCACCATACACATCAGTTCATATTATGAATCGCTACCATCAACGTCATGTTGACAAAGTCCTTCAAGCAGAGCAATCCTTGGTTGCACAAAGCACATATATACATATAAGCAATCACAGCACTAGTTCAGTAACAGTCCACAGGGGGGAGCCTTTCACAAGAGCACAATGACACGAGACTCTCCCAGGGCTTCAATCTATAACCTTCTGGTTTAAGGATGAGAAGATCCATTCACTTCTCAGTGCATACAATCACAGTCCTGGCAGCTGAGGGACTTACAGATGTAGGTGCTGAGAAGTTTTCGGCTAAACTCTAAAGAGCTGTAGCTGCTGGCTGAGGAGCTCGTCTCTGAAAAAGGAGTGTGAGAAAAACAAAGTAAAAATCACAGCAGCTTCTACACAACTGCAAACTGCTGACGCTTCACCCCAATAATGACGTCAGCGCTGTCTGGCTCACTAATGACACTAATGTCAACATCGAAAAAAAAGCACTTCTCTGAACAACACAATCTGGTACCTTTTACATGGATCTCTCCTGAATGTTTGGCAAAAATTAACTATAGGGAGAAACACTTGGAGGAAAAAGAAAACGACCAAAATAGCAGAGAAACGACCGAGACAGCAGAGTAACGACCGAGATAGCAGAGAAATGACCGAGATAGCAGGGTAACAACCGAGATAGCGGAGTAAACTGCCTTTACAAATCAACAACACCATACTGCCATCGTCATAAACAGCAGCAGAGCACCTGTTCATGCAACGGTGGCACAGTAAGTGAGCTGTGCCTGAGAACCCCATTTCACATATGAAAAGTGATGAAAAGGTTTTAACGAGAACAGTGACTTAACTCACCAACTTGCCATTATAGTGGCTCAACTAGTCCTTGGATACTGGGGGGAAGGTGGTTGAACGATTTCTTTACATAGTCCTGCCGTTTTCCTATTCTAAGTTTCAGAACAGTCTGACATACACCCCCCTCCATTCCCAAAAGGGGGCGCTCCTCTCCGCTTACCTCGGGGGTCTAAGGGTATATTGTAAGTATCCCCAAGGACTACAAGGCAGAGGCATAGGAAGGAAACAGAGGAGAGAGAGAAAGAGAACGAGGGAGGGAGAAAGAGGCACAGTGCAACAGGTTAAAAAGTCTTGTTAGTATACAGTAAGCTGCCCCACCCACCATGGCCAGATGTGGGGGGACGATAAACCTGCAGGGGGCGCCATCCGACATCCACAGAGACAGAATGACCATAAACAGTTGCTGAAGTCAGGGCCCAGCAGCATCTTATGAAGCTTACAGTGAGACCCGTGCGACAGGGAGGGGGCGTTCTGAAGCTCTCAGGCGCTGACACACTGGTTACAGTGGCTACACCAGAGTGTATAAGGGCACAGCATCAAAGAGTCATCCTCAAAAGAAGATTTCACAAAGCATCAAAATTTGGGACTCAATCAGTACTAGAGCTTCTATCTTGACTAAAGTCACAGCTGTATATTATAAATATAAACACTGATTTTGATTATTTGCCGAATTAATTTGGTAACAGCTCATTTCAGCTTCCAGAGTGACCCTTGTCGTCTGCTGCTAGATGTTGTGGTTCACCTGCCACCACTCTCAGAGTCTGGTAAGATCAACCATAACATCATCACCTTCTGGTAAAGATCAAGCAGTGAACATGCCTGCCAGTGTAGGCACTGTCTATGGAGAGGACAGCTCCCCCTGCTGGCCAGGAAATGCGTAAGCCAACATGCCGGGAAAGTAAGGGAGGTACACAGGGAGTCGAGCGGCAGGAGGCAAAGGTACGAGAAATAAAGATGCAGGAGATGTATCCCAGCAGGGGGTGATGCAGGGCCAATGGGGCAGCAGTTTCAAATGAAGGGACTCCAGGAAATGAGGGTGAGGTCCCCACCATGGAAATGACATGGCCTGCTGTTTCAGCACAGGCAGACAAGTGTATGTACCAAACATCTGCCACCACTGGGGGGCAGCAGCAACATCACAGGACAAGATTAATATGCATCCCACTCTTCAACAGCCTGGAGTCACAGTGCAGGGCTGCTTGTTAAAATAGTTTCCACCACTAGCTTCTATATTAATTTGTCAATAAACCTATTAAATGGTGGATGAACTCCATCGTAAGCTAGAGACCCATGTGCTCTAAGTACAGGGAGGAGCCTCAGTCTTTGCTAAAAACGAAGACATAGGACGAAACATATAGTAAAACCCTCACGCTGCACTGTAATCGACAAAACGGTTCTACATAATGATACCCATGCAGCACAATCACCCCCCATGTCTCCTGCCCTACCTTGCGAAGCCAGCATGGCCCCTGCCGTTTCCTGGAAATCCAGCAGCTGCTGCAGGAACAAAATGGCCTGCAGGGGGCACAAAGACACGGCGAGGATGCAAATAGAATCAGAGAAGCAGGGAGCAAATGCAACACGGCGCAGAAACACAGACGCCGCAGCGTGTGTGACGCGGAAGGACATCACGAAATCCCGCTTGTTCTAGCATATTCCCTGACACTTCCCGGTGGCCTGCTTACATTGCTGGTCAGCTCGTGCACAGTGCCATCCTTGGGCATGTTGTACTCCTTGTCCGGATCATTCTGTCACAAGGAGGAGAGCGGATTGAGTCACGGATGGATCCTGCGACGTAGCTAGTCACCAAAACGCAGTCACGCGCAGATGCAGTCAGATGCACACACAGTCACACGTAGACAGACACAGAGGCTCTCCTCTCATTCCTGTGGGCCGCAGTATATAACTAATGAGGGCATTAAGCAAAACAAAGACCCAGTAATAATTCGTAAACAAGACATTATGTCTTACAAACTGCTGAGAAACATAAGCACAGGTCCCAGGCCGAGCCAAACTGTACTGCACCGAGCCGGAACGGACAGCACCGAGCCGGACCGAGCCGGAACGGACAGCATCAAGCCGGATTGGGCCGGAAAGGGCGGCACTAAGCAGAACACATTGAAGTCCTCGTGGTTTGAGTGGTAGTAAACATCACTGCCTAGCAGTATATTTTACTAGTTAAAAGTTTTGGCAGTTGATCTGGTCTGTCCGTCTGAGGTAAAAAGTACCTCAAAGGAAGAGACAGAGCCGCACCTTGATGCTGTCAGCAAACTCCTCCAGGGCCTTTGCACCAACCGTCTCCATGGAGGTTATGAGGGTGGGGAGCTTGTTCTTGGTGCTGGCTGCAGTTCCCTGAGGGACAATGTGGCATCACAGTGTCATGTGACAAAAAGCCTCCACCGACCAAAAAGTCCTTCATCTCATGACACAAGAACGACCATCCCGGTCCCTCACCTGCAGCGTAGTGTCGAACTCCGGCTTGGTCTGCTTCAGGTGCCGCAGGATGGGAAAGATGGTTAGCACAGCCGAGTAGTCGTGCCGCAGGGTGGCTCGGCGCGCCGCGGACACGATGCCCTCACCCTCCAGCATCAGGCTGTCCAGGGCCTCCTGAAGACGACAGGTGGCTCAGCCAACACCAGGGGGCGCTAGAGAGGAAAACCCGAACACCCAACCCTACCCATAACACCTAACCCTAACATCTAAACCTAACCCTCCAGCATCAGGCTGTCCAGGGGCAGCAGGAGACGTGGTGTTTACAAGGAAACATCCTTGCATGGCCACTCACTTCAATGTTTAATCAGGAAATGAGGTCAACAGCATCTTACTAAAGATGTAGCCATCCGCATATCATTTCTGAATTCCCTCAGATATCTTGAAGCTTTAAGGTTCGGCTATGAAAGACCTCAGAGGTCACCACGATGCAGCAGGCAAAGCCGGCGCCGCCTGACCTGGATGAGCGAGTCGAAGGTCTTCTTCTGGTGGTGCTCAGGGATGATCTCCGTAAGCAGGGCGTACTCGCTCTGTGTCAGCTTCACAAACGCGCTGATGCAGTGGATGTAGGAGTCGATCTCCACGTCCAGCATGTCGTCCTTTCCTGAGGGGGGTGCGGTAGGGAGCCGGTAAACTGGGGGGCTTCAGCCTGGCCGTCAGATTTCACATCCCTAAACACATTAACTGTTTTCCTGTCATATTTGATGGGGCTGCCTTTTCGGAGGGGGCACACATGAAAATGAGGCGTGATTCAGGGCACAGGGTCACACAGGGGGGCTCTTTTAGTCTTACATGATAACATCTAAACTTCATAATACCTGCAGAACTGATGACCATTATTATAACAAACAGGTGCCAGTTCACATAAAGCGACAAGGCAGCCAATAGCACATAATCAGATGACAGGGATGAGAGCGACCTGAAGGTCACCTGCCATGCTCTGCTCGCTCCTGGTTCATCCAATGCTTATTACAATAGATAATGCACAGCAATACAGGCAGCAGGAAATCTCAACCCAGCGTGAGAAACGCTCAGGTGACGTCATAGCGCTGCACGTCCGTCCTGAATCTAGGTGGGTTTTCTGGGGTTTCATAAACGGTCAAAGAAAGCCTCCAGAAACAGAAATGTCAGCTGGAAACCTTCATAAAATGTATGTAAAAAAAGGCATTTGTCCATAAGGTAATGCTTTTTTGGGAACCATAAATGGACGGGACTCATTTCTTCCCTGAATGATAGCGGAGTTTCCCATTCCCAGAATCCTGTGGGTGATGTAGACACACCCACCCTGCGTCCGCCTCGGGCGTACTCACCTGCGGCAGCCCCGTGCTTCTCGTTCAGGGCATCAGAGACGTGTCTGACCCGCAGGTCAAGATCGTGACCTAATGGAGTATGGGGGGGGGGGCATCACGCAACTGGCTGTTAATCCAGTTGTGCGTGCGGCTGGGCCGAAGGGTCAACTTGGAACTCCCCTAGAGAAAATCCCCGACCACCAGGCACCCAGAAGCAAAAGCAGAGGGGACTCAGGGTGGGGGGACTCAGGGTGGGGGGACTCAGGGTGGGGAGCTCGGCATAAGACCCTGTGTGTGCGTGTGTTTCAGCCGTGTTATTATACGCTACAGGGGAAGCCGGACGCCAACGGAGCTCTGTGACATTTTACACATATGTGATTTACAGGACTCGCACAACCAATTAAAAAATAAAATCTTTAAATAAAAGGGTCAACAGAGTCCGACTGGCTCTTGTCCCCTGGCTTTGGGTCAAAACAACAGAACATGTTTAAAAAAAAAAAGAGCAAAAGAAAAGCCCAGGATGGGAACGGGGGACAGGAACCTGGCACCAGGAAAGAGGCGAGGATGGATTACCTTCCAGAGGAGTGAAGTTACAGCCCCCCCTTTTCCCTTCGAGCGCGTGCTGAGAGTACTGTTTCAGAAGGTTCTGAGCCTTACGGATCGTCCCTGTTCCCACGGAGACAGAGAGAGAAAGAGAGATGGGGTGGGGGGGGGGCAGCCCAGGAAGTGAGAGGAGAGGTCAGAAAACAGAGAGGAAAGCTAGGAAGTGAGTACTGGACCGGCAGCCCCAAAGTCCCTCCACCAAACACCACAGAACCGAGGTGGGGGGAGTCCTTGGAGACCACGGGCTAGCTACACGACACAGCAGAACACAGCAGAACACAGCAGAACACCACACACCCCGACCTCAGGGTGGAGGGACACACAACAGCAGCTAAAGCAAACACATACAGTGGAGGTTATTCGTCATTATATACACATGAAAATACACACAGATCTATGCATTTCATCAATAACTGTGTTAATTACTGTCATTCAGTTACAGATGCATCATCATCATCTCATAGCATGTTTTAATCGTGTTTCTCAGTTTCACTGCAAGCTGAGCATGCCTGCACTTTTTCACGAGCACGTGGCAAATCTGGCGCGGTCAGCGATGGCCTGATCGGCGTGCTGTGTTAGTAAGCGGACATAACAGAGAAACCATGAGCCGATGAGTTTAAACAGATGGATTATGGGTATTCATGCGATGCTGTGGTAATTACCAAGGGGGTAAGATGATCAGCCTATCACTATCACTGACCTCCCGACGTCAAGCTTGGCCCTCCGCAGCAGCGCCGTGCAACCGGCTAACTGCTGCCCCAAAGCATTGTGGGAAATGCGGGAGCATGACCACTCCGATAAAAACAGACGCTGAGCTAACAGATGTGTCAAGGATTCAACTTCGGCGCTAATGCTTCCTGAAACACCTTGATCTTAATTCTGCAGATTCTGACTATGCTTCTCTTATGCTGGGAACAGGGAACAAAATGGTGAGAAAATGAAACAGCCTGGCGACGCGTGGAAATCAGAGGCGAGACACAGGTGCGGGACTAGGAGCATGACGTTGGCGGAATCATCTGGGCGGGAGGCAACCCGAGTACCATTTCGTGAATATTAAGCTTCTCAGGCTTGTTTTCATTGGCCGGCCTATGCGATGGGACCGCCCTCTCTGTATTAGTCACGCTGCCACATTAGCGGTGAGTGCAGCTTCCTGGCTTGGGGGGGCAGGGGGTTCTGCAAACCAGTGGAGATTTAACATGCCCTCTGGCTGATGCTTCACCCAATCACGACGAGCCCTGAAGACCCAGACGACCGAAGCTGTCTAGGCGAATGCTCAGGTCCTCCTGGCAGCATCAGAGTGCACGCCGCCTCACGATTATGCCTCCGGGGGCTGCGGCGCCGCCCTGGTGGCCAAGGCACTCTTGCGGTGCAGTAAAACAGGAGTTTCAGTCAGATACAAGCAAGCGATGGCAGAGGGTGCATGACAAACCGAGGGAGGATCTTTACCTGGGATGTACACTGCCATCAACATCAACAAACAAACAAAAGAGAAGAGAGAGCCCGTTAATTAGAGTATATTCAAGTGTGGGGGGGGAAAATGTACAGGGACAGCTATTTACCAATCAACAGTGCTCTAAGCCCCCTCTTTTTTGTGATAAATTCGATTTCCGGTTGTGTCTGGCTGTGATTTAAGACCAATCCAGGGGATTGTGAGATACCACTGGGTGCTATGCACAGGCCGAGCCTGCAGGGGGCAGTGTGGAGTATGTCCCCTATGCAGGAGGGCAGAGGGGTGCTTACCTGGTCTCTTGGGAGGCTTCTTCGTGGGCGTGTCCTTGCGCTTGATCGGCACAGCAGGGGAATAGAGCACTCCTGAGGAGGCGCTGTTTTTGCGGAAGTGCTCCTTCAGGCCCTTGATGGAGCGATCCAATTGGCTGGAGCGGATCTGATAGTATACATTCATGAAGTCTGCAGAGGGGGGGAAA
>JAABNX020000047.1:2996304-3009766 GCA_015163995.2 Mormyrus lacerda | reverse complement strand
CCAGTTAACTGCGCCGTAACACAACCCATCGGCATTAATGAATAACCATGACTCTTGGCAACACAGAACACCACACTGCCTTCTTCCTGCCGCCCAGCCCACGAAAGCAAAGGATGTGCAATAATTCCAAATCGACCTGAGGCAGTTTTTTGTTTTTTGATTCGCACCCGCGAACCCGCATCCAGAGCAACACAAACAAGAGACAGGACAAATAAATAAATCAGAGTAACAGAGGATGTTAGCAAACATGACTACGCTAATCTCTGATTACCAGGCGGCCTTCTATAGGCTTTTGTGGCCTTCTGCTCCCTCAGCTGTCACCGCCTCACATTTAAAGATAGCCACATCCTTGTACACATCTCTGACCAAGCCTCTTTGGATACACATTCACGAGCAAAATTCCACATCCACACCCAGGGCACATGTTCCACACCAAAGCTCCGAAAGCATAGGAGCTACCGGGAATTATGGGTAAGTTCCTGACATCACGGAGCGTCAACTCCCAAGCTCATTCAGTAGGCTCGCCAAATGAAGTGCGTTTCGTTTTAAATTAACGCTGCACGATATCACATGGCAATAACATGTGAAATAATCACCAGGGCTTTGTGGGCCCAAGTACAGTAGAGGAAAGCCGGCATCCAGGCAAACGCTTATGCCCGCCGTCTAAAGCCCTCGGTGATCATTACGCAGGTATATATAATCGCGATTATATTGCAGTGTGATATCGTGCAGCCCTAATTTAAATGCTTTAAAAACACGCTATAAGTGATTGTTCTTAATAAAGCAGTACTGTCAATACCTAATAAAAGTTTGTTGAAGCATCACAGTGCTTTTTGTCCATGTGTCAGTTCTGATGAGTGACTGCACCACTCAACCCCCCCCCCTTTTTACTGGAGTAGGTGTGTCCACTGTGTAAATAATGCTGAAACACTTCACTGCTCTTAAAGGTACCAGGGATCCGATGTCTTATATACTTCCTGCAATCTGCTACCCATCTCCTGATCAGACAAGCAGCAACCGCTGACCATTTCCTCTAAATAATCGGATCAGTTTCTCCCTAACATCTGTCAGAAGTAGAGTCATCGTTTTTTTGAATCAGGACACCTACATTACTTTTAAATAGCCGCTCCACTGTTACAGGTTATTCATGTAGTTAATTCTACAAACACCAGAAATCAGAGGGCGGCGGAGTCTGCTGGGTGAGGACTCTCCCGGATGGATTGGTGACCTCCACACAAAATGCCGTGCTTTCGGGAGAGACGCAGGGCTATCGGAGTAGCCGGATCTCAGGCCAGCCGCCCTCCTGCTTACCCCATCCCGGCCGGCTCCAGGCACCGTGGACCAGAAGAACCCTCTCCAATCAGGGTCCTCAAAGATGTAGGGCAGGATGCGTGTGAGCAGCCGGGCACAGTTCAAGATGATCTGCTTCTCCTTCTCGGAGGGGCAGCCAGACTCTGCCCCCTGGACCAGCTTCTCCACAGCCTGGGGGGGTACACACATGGCACCGGTGCTCAGTGACACACGTTTCAGACATGCAACATGTGACAGACTTGCACAAGCGAACAGGAAGCTTACTGTACACACTGGCAGTCTCACACTACACACACAGGGCTCTTATTCTGAAGCGACACGTTTTTATAACAAAGCCCACAGTCAAACGTCAAAACAAAAGCACTTTGCCCAGTAAAGGGTTTAAAAATGACAGGAGAAAAAACACAATAGACCATCTGCTGCAGACAGCAGACCTCTGACCCGAATGTCACGCTAAGCAGAGCGACGTGCAGCTTGGAGCAGAGAGAGCCTACATTCCTGACAGCCGTAACTGAGGAGTCTGGCTCGGCCTGCCGCTGTGAACAGACCTGCGGGTCACGCGGACCCCGTCAGCCAAACACCAGCTTCACTGGGATCCCAGAAAACCTTCTCTGAGCAAACCCAGACCCAATCAATCCCCCCCAGAGGGTGTGGCTCATCCTTCCTTTTAACCCCCCCCGATTCCCTTTGTTTTCCTTCCGACCGGCCAATCATGAAGCGGTATGTGCCAGCCCTTTCCCCATCTGCTGCCAGCCATGTGACTCCCTCATCGTCCCAGAAACGCCCGCCTCCCCCCGTACCGTAGGACATTTCTATCAATAAATTATTTATTGGGAACCTCCAAAAAAAATTTATGCCATTTTTACAAAAGAATGCATAAATAAAAAGCCATCAATGACAGAGTTAATACAACAGACACAAAGGGTGAATCAAGCAGCTAGAACAGGACAGGGAATGATTCCAGCATGAAAACGTCAGTCATGGCAGGCGATTTGCGTGATACTTCAGGCTCATCCTCAGGCTGCCCATTCGCCGCTGGACCCTCAGGCTTCACAGGGGCCGCAGGGGGCCCCAAATCGTCCACTTCATCCCACGTCCTTGCAGGAACCCCATGAAGATCCAAGAACTCTAACCCTACCCGGCCAACAGAGGGCAGTCTTGTGCCTTAGGGCTCACACCCAGATCCCATTGTGCTGGGAACACCTCACCACACCGTCACTCCTACAGCCCCCGATTCGCTACATACACCCACCCACCCCCAGGTATACCTTGTAGCAGAGTGTGGCCAAATTTGAGGGAGACTCTTCACGGACTGCCCGTATCTCAGCAGCAGGTACCAGGGCAAACACATCTTGGACAGTGGTGATCGTATCAGCCCAGAACTGGTCCCAGAAAGCGTCGTCTGCGGCCTCCACAGGCTGTGGGAAAGAAATGAAGCGATTCACATTAGACCTTATTCTAATTCGAGCACTTTGTTTAAAGCTTTTTCGTCATTGATATAAAAGATATCATACCCTTATCAAAAAAGAATCTATGTACTTAATCTCTTAATCAATTAACGGTCCAACTGCATATTTGCAGCAAAAGAAAACGACCATATGCGATTTTAACCTGACAGCTGTTCGCGAGAGTCAGACACACACAACAGTTATATTATATTGCTGATTTTTATATAGCTAAACAACACGAAGCGCCTCATAGCTCACGGCTAGCTCTTCAGCCATTATCCAGAGCCTCTCGTGCATTGAGGCCGGTCCACCTTAAGGCACCTGCCGCATCTACAGGGAATAATTCCTAAAAACCACGTCATCCATCCATCCATCCATCCATCCTTCCAACATCGACAGCTCGTCTGTTTTTGACCAAACGCTATTCAATTAACATAAAATACATTAACAAATTAACGCTTCGGTCAATGTTTATATGTCAAATAAGAATCCCACTTAAAGCACAACGACAGCCGAAGCTCGATTTACTTATTATATGCGGCGGGCCACCTTAAAATGATTTCACTGCTTAAGTTTAATTATATAACCGCTTTGAATAAACCATTCACTAAATGCCGGAAAATTACTTAAAAGACTGTAGACCATAAAACGATACATCTCTGTTTATTGGTTGCTAAAATTAGGAACATTTCGGTCGTGCTACTAACACCTGGCGAGATTCATATCGGAAAATGGCTATTCGGTTTGCTAAAGATGAAACTCTGGTTGGGATCGTTATTATGAAAATAAAAAACGTGCATTTATTATACAATAGGGAAATTACGGTCAGTTGTCGGTCACTTACAGTTACACCGTAGCGACAGCAATTACTGCCTATAAAATTCCCACGAAATTTAATCCTATTAAATCTGGCTTTGTTACAAAATACCACCATTCACCATACGTATAACGCTGCTGTAGGAGTCCAGACATCTAAATCCCCCGGTTTTCATCCCATCACTGATGTTGTCCTACCATCTGGTGCGTTTTTGTTGCTATTTTTATCCCTTTGCCATAGTGCAGCGTAACCAGGCGCGCGACCCCACATCATACGGATGCTTTTATTATAAAGACCATAATGTAAAAAACACCAACCTGCGTTTTCGTCGTCAGCTGTATCACCGCCTTCCTGAAGTTGAGCTTGGAGTCCGAGCCCCCCATTTTGCGTGTGTGTGTATGTGTGCGCGTTTTCTCCTCCGCCCCTGCTGCTCCCTCACGCGCAGCTCCCTCCCCCGCGTGTGTCGCCCTGGCGGAGGCGACGGCCGGAGCGCAAAGCAGGATCCAGGATCAGCCACTTCCGCTTCAGCGCCACACTGATAACAGTCGCAGTAAATAAATACCCTTAAAGCTCCCCCAAGTCAATAAAACAATCATTTCAAATTATTCTTATAATACCAACATTTTTAATTTTTCTTTTTACATTTTTTAAAAGACTTACGTTTATCATCAAAACAAGTGTAAACTTTATCAAGTAACAACTGTCAAGTATTAATTACATAAAGACTTTCGAGTAAATAATACAACGAAACGAAACAATAAAACGCATTCTAATGCCAGTATTTCAGTATTTGTTTCCATGTGCAGACGGTCATTACATGTTAACAAATACAGAAAAAACACAGTACTGCAGTCTTCTTAAATAAATTCTTTATTGGTCAGGCAGTGACACCTGCTGGAAGTTGCAGGTAAAACGTGACGAGTTTAACGCTGTTATTCTGGTATTGAAAGGCAGTGTACTTTTAAAATAGGATGGATACACTACGCCTTCTGTCCAGGCGTTCTACACCAACGCGAGGAAGGCCACTCCTACTACAATACAATAATTTATAGTAATTCATTAAAAAAGTGGTCACTTCGACTTTCAGTTCATCTGGACTAATGTAGAAATACAAAGGTCCCTGGTGCATAGATTCTCCCTACATATCTGCGGTGACCTTTTGTTACAGCACATCAAACCAAAGTGAGACCAGAGTGAGTCACCACCACCCCACCCTTGCTGGCAGCGGCCAATCAGATTTAGCAGACAGTAAATACAGGCTTCCCATTCCTTGACTGATGCTGTCATACTCTGTCTGAATCCTTAAATCCTTCCTCACAAACAGGTAAAGTAAAATGACTTCCTCGACACATATACCATCATATTGGATACAGAAGGCACTGCATCACTGGCCGCATTGTTTCATTGGTTCACAGTCATCCTTTTCTTTCGGAGGTAGTTGAAGAGGCACTACAAGGGATTCTCTGCTGCTAAACATTTTCAGTACATTTCACAGTATCATTAGTTTGGCACATGGCAGTGCACAAAAATCAATAAGCAAAAGACACTTTGTCCAGCAGTGGAAAAGAAAGTACCTCCGTGCTTCAGAAAGCAAACCTTCGCCATTCGAAAGTGTTTGTCAGCCATGGTCACAAATGCAGACCGGGAAAGTATTTATAAAAAGTCTAAAATTGTTTCAATCTGTCTATCTAAATACTAAAATCTACAGTCCATTTGATATTTCAGTCTTCACCCACAGACTGATAACATACGTCTGACTGTACTTTCTTCTTACACAGACTGTAGACAGCACTGGCTAATAACTGGACCAGTTAGGATAGTCGAATAAGAATGAAAACCAGCGGACATGGCAGTAACAGAATGAGTAACAGAACAGCTGAGATTCCTGTTCTAAGCGGCTGTTTCCTGGGTCAGAGGTCAGCCACTTCCTGGTGCTTCAGTGATATTTTCTCCAACGCTCCTCCTCTTGCAGTGAAAAGGGAGAAAGTCTCACATTAGTAAGTCTAGGTATAATTAGAGAGTATAATTATACATTTACATTTTCAGGCAGAAGCGTTTGACACGTAACAAACTGATTTCAGTCGAGCTGGACTTCAGATCCAACCTTGTATAAAAATGAGTGAAAATGTGACAATTTTAAAAGAGAGTCAGTGACAGTCATATAGAACCTTCAACTGAGCAGGTGATATTAAGTGCAGTTTGGGGGTCTTATCCTGGCAGGAAGAGGAAATCTCTTTATGAGAGCACTCGGGGTTGGGGGTCATGCGCGGCTGAACGTTACTGAAGGACCACAGCGCCCAGGCAGTCCCAATGGATTTACTGTAATGTAATTAACACGAATGGGGCTAGGAGGCAGCAGTGTTCTCACTGAGGCGGGGGTAACTCCACACGTAGCTCAGGACACAGCAGGTAGTCAGAAGCATGGCCACCCCGCCAGTCCCGCCTCTTCGGACAGCGATGTACCGCCTGTAATACCACCTACATCCTGCGGGGGGCGAGATGCTACGTTAGCGTGTCACAGTGATGGACGGATGAACACGCAGAACACAGTCAAAGCAGAAGCTCACCTCTCTGCAGAAAAGCCACACCAGCCCTGGGGGTCGGCAGAGGTCGTGACATCAGCCACGAAGGCAGCTCTGCAAGCCGCACATCCACAAAGGCTCGCTCTGTCAGACTCACTAGACACAGAGACAGGCGTTTAGAAGGGCTCTTCGCGCCGCTGAGCTTCACAGCAATCTGCTAGCGCCAAGCGCTACGCCGTTGAGAACTACATCAAAAGTGAGACCCTGCTTTTAGATGGTCATTGGTGGCAAAGGACGGTGGAAAACGAGAGATCACACAACATCAGATTAAATAACAGGTCGGAAAATAACTGAAATCCATTAAAAATGTAAGCAAGAACAACAATACAGGTGACTGATGAGCATTTGTTGGGCTGCAGCATAAGACCAGGCCTTCATTGTAGAAGCTGAAGTAGATGAACCGTGAAGTCAAGAGCCAGAGGGCCCAGGCATGCAGCCTAGAAGCAAAGGGGCACTCCCTGCTGTCCAATCCTACGCATGCACCATTTGTCCGGCCCACTTTACCTGGAATCTCTGCCGCTATTGGCTGGATCTGAGGCAAATGTTTCTGCACATGCTCAGTGCGGCAGGGCTGTCGGGGAAGCATGGAGAAGCTTATACCGCGGTAGGCCAGGGCCAACTCGGGCATCCACTCCAGGCCTGTGGGAGCTTTCCCGGGGTTCAGAGCCGAGGTGTGTGTGCATGCTGGGAGCGATGAGACCGTCGGCATGGGGCCTTTACACGTATTGTCAACAGCAGGCAGAGGTCTTGGCTTACGGAGAAGGGCAGTCTCTGTAGCCAAGGCTGACAAATCCAGAGGTTTAAGTCCAAGGACAGCAGGTTTGACCTTGAAGGCCCCTTCACCAGGATCGGCTGTCACAAGATGGGTCCAGGTGATTGTGACTCTGGTGCCTTCAGCATTACCCCCCACACAGGAGAGTGACCCGCTTGGGCCTTCAGCACCTGAAACGCCGCTGGCAGGGGTCTGACCGTGGGGCTCTCTCTGTGAGGCCTCCGCTTTCCTTTCGGCTTCCACGACACTCTGCCTTGATGAACTCGGTGGGGAATCTGGAGCCACAGTCTGTTTTGCCTTGTTCTTCACATGTTTCTCTTTCGGCTTGGCTGCCCCTTGGCTGCCCCTTGGGTAGTCGGCGGCTTTGCCCGATACCTCATTCCCCCTGTGTGTGGACCGAAGCAGATTTCTGTTGTCACCAGGCGGATTTCTCTGGGCAGGACTGACTGCTTCCATTCCCCCCTTTCCATGCTTCAGGTCCATCACCCTCTGACTGCAATTAGACACCCTGGATTTCCTGGACGTCTTTGGGGAGAGACGGGTGTCTTTGGACAGGTTTGAGTCAGGGGGCTTCTCAGGTGCGGTCGTCACAGTCTGTGCCGTTGTAGCAGTGCGTTTGGGAAGAGCACCACCGTGAGATGAAGACAAGGTTGGGCAGCTGTCCAGCTGCTTGGCGATGGGAGCCATTTTGCAGTGCGGAAGGTGAGTTTTCAGCCTTTTGAACAGCCTGCCGCAATATGGACACGGCTGCTTTTCAGCTGTCTGTGACTGCTGATCTGCACAGTAAAAATGTGAATTGTGATCTTTTAAAAAAAGTGTTAAATAGAAAAATAGTGTTAATTACTGTAATGAGTACAAAAATGTAATGGGATTTTAAAGGTTCATTCAAGATACAGTGGGTGCAGAATATCACAGTCATGTTTTTAAAAGCCTCTTAAAAACATCACTAATTAAAACGGTTATAGCACTTTTAGTGGTGAATAATTTATAGACCAGAGCCTAAATTCAGTGTAAGTATTTCGCACATTAATCTCATAAAGTGCAAATGGAGGTCATATTTTAAGCACTGGAGTAAAACATTAAAATCTGCTACCTACCTGAAGTCATGTCTCCATTCATTAATTGGTCTTTACAAAATTATTTTAAATTTCATTTGTAAACTCCCGCTACTTAAAAAGAAACTCATTAATGAAAAACTCAAGTTATTCTTTACTGTGCAGATAACAGCGTGCCATACATTATTTTAAAGGTATTAGAATTGTCAGTCCTATCTTCTTAGCTGTATGTGAAGTTAACTGTTGACAACTTGAATCACATGTTTGTCTGCATGTAACATAGTACGCAGTAACTGGTTTCTGGAAAACGTCATTCAAAGACCCTGAGGGTGTCGCTGGCAAATGCCTGACTGAATCGCAAAACGCATCTTTACGTACCACCAGAATAACTCACACATATTTATATGAAAGGCAAATACAGCAGCTGAGCTCATATGTTTTCTTTATTTGGCAAAGTGGGTTTGTTTATCACAATGCAGGCTGCGGGTAACCGTGCTGCCGCCGCCGTGCCCGTGCCCGCAGCCGATTACGACGTGCCCCCGCACGCCTCCTTCCTGGTTGCGCAGCCGTGACGTCATGTAAACAGCAGCAGCTGTGTGGACAGACGGAGGTCCGGAGCCGATCGGGCTGGGGGGCGCATCGGGGCGTGGAGGAGCCGGCACAAAAAGCGCCGCTTTCGCGCAGATCGGCTGCTTTTTTGAATAGGGGTCCTCCGTCTGCTTAGCAATGAACATCTGCGACCAAGCTTGGGGGATTTATTAAGCCGGGGATAGGGGCGCTTTTTTGTTAAGGAGTCCCTATTTACGGCTTCACATTTTGCTCTGTTTATGCTGATCAGATACGTTTAAACGCAGATCGGCTCGTATTTAGTTATTTACCCTCTTGGCCGTCCGGACAGGGAGTTTGCTCTGTGTCGCCCGTCGCCGTCCCCTGTCACCTGTTTTCCGGGGGTCTTCGGCGTTTTCCGGTGGCCCGGACTTCGGTGGACGCACGAGCCTTAACCCCGCGTGCCGTGAGGCGTTTTGGTTAATAATAGTTTTGTTGTTGCCGTTTTTTTAAGCCTGGTTGTGCGGAGAGGGCGGATCTGGGCCTAGCAGAGTGACAGTCTCAAGGAAGCCGACACTCAGACGCCGACGGCCCGCCATCGCCGTGCCTCGCTGACGCCGGAAAAAAGCCCCCTTCCGGGGTTGATCTTCATCCGACCGGACTGCGAGGGCATCTCGGGGCGATCCGTGATGAAGGACGGCGCTGAGCGGCTGTAGATCGATCCCGGGACCAGCTTTACCCACCGCACCGTGACGGAGGTCTGCCGTGGGCGGCACGGAAGCTCTTCATCCTAGGGCTCGGACGGGCGGCCGGCATCGGCTGGCCAGCGATTTAGATGTTAACAGAAAACAGGTAAATTCCACATTTAGTTCCATCTCCTCGGCTTTTGTTGGTGGTGGACGTGTGCAGTGATCATTTTACTGCCAGGAGTCTTTGGACCTGTGCAGTTATTTATGGCCCAGGGTTTGCCTTATTATACGTATTTATATGTAATCGCTTATATATGCTGTGTTGCGCGCTGTGCTGACCGTGTGTCTTATGGCGAACTGTGGAGTATTTTCCATGCCGGAGATGGCATGCATTTCGCCGTGAGGAGGGCCGCTTCGGCCGGCCTGCTCTCCTGTCACGCCGGTGTCGCGCTGACGAAGATGAGCTGTATGTATAAATAAAATCGGTCACGCCGTGCCGTGACTCATCCGCGCCTTCATGGAGTCATGGGCCAGGTGGCGGGGCCTAATCGGGACTGTCAGTTGGCCCCCTGTGCCACACCAGGGCGCATAACGGGGGTCCGGTCTGTAATTACTCTCCCCTGGTGGTGCTGTGTATTTTGAGCGCCGTGCTGACAGCCACACAGTGGCGTCTGGCCCGCGCGTGTGTGTGCGCGTGCGCGAGTCGCGTGAGTCCTGCAGGTGCCTACAGATGCCTGACTGGTATGCAGTACTTACCTGAGTGCCCCCCCCTTCCCCCATCCCCCATGCTTGTGTTCCCATTGCAGGAAACGGCGGCGCAGCTGTGGCAGCGACGACAACCAGACTCTACCGCAGGCAAAGAGGTCAGGGGGGGCTCACTCCCTGCTCACAGAGCTGGGTCACGATGCCTGGGACTCTGAGGTGAGCTCCTGCCCCACCCCCCACAAATGCACTCTATGCTGCATGCTGAGAGAATCTTGTCTTTCTGAGAGGTGCATGGGCAATGCAGAGGTATCAGTGACCCTCCTGCAGACCCCCCCCCCCCCCAAAAAAAAGGGCATCACTTTGTAGTGCTGCGTTTTGAGCGATGGCAGGACAGCCGCTGTGTCCCTGTTTGGAAGGCTGGCCCCCTGACATCTCTCTCAGGACAGGGCAGACGTGTCCCGCCTTGGCTGGGTCATCGGGTCTCATTTCGGGCCTTGGTTTTTACGTAACAGGACGTAGAGGAGTCATTTTTCACGCTGAAACCCCTGTCCAGGGCTGATTAAAATGCAGAAATAATTGTAGTAATTAGTCAACAGCGGGATGGGTATGGATCTGAATACAAAAGTTTATATTTATTTAGAATTGATGTCCTTGATTTAATCAGGTTTGAGCGTAAGAGTATCTGCCCTAGTCTGTACCTTGGCTTGTGTAGAAACTTAAACATTCACTACCTTATTGTCATACCAGGTCTTGTAGTTGCAAGACAAAGGATAAATTTTGGGGGTTATGAGGCGTGTTTATTGATGCTGAGATCCGTCCCGTGTTTCCCCCTGCCTCTCGTGTGCAGTCGTGCAGCAGTGACAGCAGCGTGCTCAGCAGTCCGGAGCAGGCCAACGGTGGCACCGGCACCGGCGGCGGAGGCACTAACATCCAGGGCCCGACAGACAACAGGGGGAGCCGGTGCACCCCTGGGCCCTGCAGCCCGGCCGGCCCGGCCCGCCACGCAGAGGAGCCGTCCGTGAGTCTGGGTCCCTACCACCACATCAATCGCATCCTGCGGGAGGCCCATTTTGCCAGCCTGCAGACCCGTGGCCACCAGGGGGCCTCGTGACGACCCCCCCCGCCCTGCACACGCACACCCTGCTGGAGAGGACCCCGGCCTGGGCAGAGTGTACCTGAACCTCGCACTTCCTGTGCTCAGCCTAACAACTTCCTGTTTTTCAGCTAATTTAGTCTATACAGCACTTACTGGGTTTGTTTTTGTTTTTGTTCTGCTTCCTTTTCCCATGCGTGAGTGGGGATCGTGTTCCCTCTGGTGTAATATCTCAACATGGGTGCTAATTCTAGGAAAAACATTAATGTGACCATCGTTTGCAATAATAACAGATACTGAAATGTGTTTGGGCCGTTTTTTGTCAAGCAGGGTGAGAGTGGCTAAGGTTGGTGTGCTTTTCTGGACAGGCGACCCAAATTTTGTTTGGTAGCTCTGGTTTGTTTCACGTGCGAATGTCAGTCATACAGCCAAATGCTGATAGGCCGATGGGAAAGGAGTAGGCGGCCCTGATAAGGAAGGGGTGGGGCCACTTTAAACTCCACCCACTGGCTCTACGTGTAATGCTTCTCATTTTAGTGAATTCTAGCCAAAGCAGTTTGCCTTTAGCTTAGAGTACTGTATAGTGGTCAGCAGTTAAAAAAAAATAATAAAAAAAAAAAACACTTCGGATATTAGGGTTCCACATCAGCACATGGAAAAATAAGGCCTTGGAGGACTTAGTGTGAGCTTTAAGCATCTGCCCTTTGGGAGGCGCTCTTGAGTATCTGCGAGTGTGATATGGAGGCAGACCCTGGTGGCTCTTTGCCTCTGTTCTGGTCCCTGTTTAGGGCGGAACATTGCAAGGCAAACCACATGGGGCTGTTGCATGTTTTCAGCTGGGATTTGCACCCCCCCCCCCTCATAGCACCTCAGCCATAATTCTCCAGTAGAGGGCACTGTGGTGCTGATGCTGAAGGCTACCCCAGCAATGCAGTAGTGGAGTAGCAGAAGGACCCAGAGTGCACTGGGGCTGTTAGCTTGTCTGCAGTAAGATAGCCAGGCAGGGATGGTTGTGGGAGGATTGTAAACCTGTCAGCTGACTGGGGCGATAGGGGTTGTCTGCCTGACCACACACACAAAAGTTGTAGCACTCGTGCTGTTGAATGCCAGTGGCCCATGGTTTCACTGAAGTCTAACAGTCCCCCAGGAAAAGAAGCCACCCAGATGGAATTATAAGGGAGGCGTGGTTACTGCAAATTGTACTGTGCAGAACCATTGATGATAATATTAACTGGATGGGCTGCCAGCAGCCAGGCAGGTAAGCATTTGTCCATCCAGCTGATATTCAGATCAGCATGTCTCGCCGCACAGAATTGATAGAACCCTTATCCCTTTGACCAATCACGTTTCACAAGGTGCTCACACAGGCTCCACCCCTCCTCCATCAGCACTCTGTGCTGGCCTTCCCTGTCACTGTGTTCTGTATACTTGTTGGGGGGGGGGAGGGTAATAAATTTAAAAAGCAGCATTTGATTATTCATGTTTTGTATTTACAATTGTACATTGCCTTTTGGCCTACATTGAAGTTTAGGATTTTTTTTAAATCCATCTCTTACATTTGAAAATAAAATTTAAAATTTTGGTTTTTACAATCTCTCCTCTTTTGTAACTGGTTGAACCCAAGTCTGTCTGTCTCTCTTGCGTATTTTTTGTTTTTAAATGTTTAGCACAGATTAGTCCTGATGGTTTTTACATTTAGATCCCAGTATGTTGCAGTGGGGGTGTCTGGTTTTCACCCAAGCCACATTCTGCCAGGTAAAAACCCTCCTCCAGCATGTTGCAGTTACCCGTATGGACTAGCATTCATAATATACACACCATAGCTCTCTCCTGCCCCTTAGCTGTTTGTGATGGCAGCACATTTGTTCATATAACCCAGGGGTGGCCAGTGTTATCCAGAAAGGGCCACTGCAACTCCGTAATTAGAGGACTAATTGGCTGAAGGGTCATCACACTTAAAGGCTATCCCAAAGACCCACATACACACTGGCCCTGTGTGGATGAGATTGGCCGCCCCTGATCGAACCCAAAGGCATATAATTTGAGACCAAAAATGTCTTTCCAGATCATTTATTCTAAAAAAAGTGTTTCCTTTACCGAAGTCTTTGCAAGCAAAATATTTTTTTCAACGCCAGCATCCATAAACGAGGATTTGTTTGTTGACAGGAAATGCTGTTAGTCCCTATATATGCAGTCAGGAAAGAAACTGTGGAAGACTAAAATGGAAACAGGGCATATTTCACACCATGTAGCCTGTAACCATGGAAGCCTTATGGTTCCCAAGACACACGGAGGATAGAATATCGACAGGTCCCTTCCGAACAGTTTGCCTGGTTAACCTGACTGGTGCCCCTTAGTGCTGAACCTGAGGTAATCAGGGTGGCTGACTTGAGAGCTGCCACCCACCCGTCACCTCTGCCTTCCTGTGGGGTAATGTGCATGAC
>JAABNX020000047.1:2982952-2994521 GCA_015163995.2 Mormyrus lacerda | reverse complement strand
TTGTGTCATATCTGTGATTTGTTTTTTTGAACTATAAAGTAAAACAACTGACTGAACATCCTCCAAGAGTTGTGATTCCATATTTTTTGCCAGGGGTTGTAATACAAACACTTCAGGTTGCCGTTTTGAGGAAAAGTAGCACTTCCTGCAGCACTACAGATGTATCCCAAGTCCTCGTCCATCTTTTGCTCAGGCTTACCTTTGTTGCCTTGGTGCTGACGGGGCCTGGTGGACCCTCATTCAACCGAACCAGCCACTTGTGGGTGGCACCAAACATGTGGTCCAGGGACAACAGGTCGGAGAACATCAGGCAGGCGATGGCACACAGCGCCCTCTGGTGGCCAAAGCAGCAAAGCACATGTTAACACAACTCGTGCCAAACAGGTGGCATTCTGTATTCCAACTCCAGAGTTCAAGGGCTTCTTTCTGCACTTTTAAAAAGCTTATTTTACACAACAACCTAATATCTCTTCATCTAACAAATTTATTAGCTGAGGACTATCACTGTGAACGTGTTATACCAGTGGTGTTCCTGTAATGGTTTCATTTCATTTTGTAACATAAAATTAACAGCTATCCAATACTTTAAGGTAGCACATCATTGGTTATTTTGTAGAGTACCGATAATCCACTTCTAGATTCTCTATTACATTTTTGGTTCACAGATGATGAAAAAACTGCCATTAATGTGATACACAAACACTCTTGCAATACATTTACATCTGTTATTACAGATTTTCCTTTGACTAAAACAAATGGGAAAATTAAAATCTAGTTTTAATTTGACGTCACTTGTTACTCTGTCCCTTGACTGCTCTTCGAGCTAATGAATTATGCAGGGACAGAGTAGAGCGTGGTCAGCTCTGCGGTCACGGGGCCTGGCACTCTGGCACTGTACCATTTGGACCAAGTGGACGGGCTCCTGCAACCTACGGCACAGCAGCTCCAGTACCACCTCGCAGTTCAGTATGGCGCACCTGGGTCGGGACAGATGCATGATGGGAGAAGACGTAACCATGACCTGAAACACTAACAGAACGACCAACCTAACTAAATAACATGTCACCCCCCCCAGAGACTGACTCTTTGATGAAGCGCTGGGACTCCTCCCTGGACAAAAAGGCCTTGGAGCCTTCGGTCAGGCTATTAATGAGCGCCAGCTCCTGGCCACAGTCCCCCGGGTGCATGGCTTCGGCCCTGTGGACACAGAGGGGGCAGAGTGAGAGGCATGTGTGCTGATGGCGGTGATGCACCGGCGGGCTTTGAAATGGACACCCATACCGCTCTGAGAGGTCCCCGCTCTCCCGGCTGGCCCCCGATTGGCTGTCCGTCCCAGACCTGCCGCTGCTGCCCGCCAGCGATGCCCGGCTGGCATTGCCGTTCTCCTGGGAGGAGTCACGCGAGCTGTGGCCGCTGTCTGTGTCCTCCCAGCCCCCTCCTGCCAGGCCAGGACATCTCGCAGCCGCTGTGGGAGGGTAGAAAGGTCACCAAGGTAACCGCACACATTGGTATGACAACCACAAGCTAACTGTACATACATGAGCAATAGCCGTTACCTTACCAACGAGGGGGATGGGGGGGTGGGTCAGAGGGGCCATATATCCACCCACCTTATCATTAGCCAGTGATTCGTTTTGAATCAGTGAGTGACAGGGAAGGTGCCCAATCAGATTTCAGCACCTATGTACATCCCAGTGTCTTACTGAGCAAGTCTGTTAAACTTGCCCTATGTGCCCCTCGATACGCCATGTAGGGTAAAACCACATACCCACCATGTACTTCTGAGTATTCAATTACTCATTATTACGCACTTAATTTTACTCAAGGTAAGATCATCTGTGGAATTAATAAACATGAATGTGGCACAGAGGCACAACTTGAGTCCAGACACCAGCGTCTGTATGTATCTGTGTCTAATAGAGGTGTTTGGTTTTTATGGGGGGGGACATCTAAAAGAACCGTGATGTTCCCACGTGAACCTTCAGCACTGCATGACGACCGCATGACGACCACAGCTGGGGCTGCTGCAATGCCATTAGTACCATTTCTCTGAGGTCTGGTACTATAATGCTCCCCCCCACCCCCTCACCTTTCAGCCCGTGGGAGGGCAGGCTGTAGGCGCATGCTGGAATCGCCACCTCCACCGCAACAGAGGGCGCTGCCACCGCCTGGTAGCGGTTGTCACGGAGTCGAATGCCGGGGTGCTCGGCCGGCGGGAGCACGGCGCTGGCCACCACCTCGGCTGCTTTCTGGATCTTGTCCAGGAACCCCCCACCTGCCAGAAGCAGGAAGTGACAGCATTACGGGTCACATGACCATGTTAGAAGCATAGACAGGGAGGTCATTTACTATAAAACATCCTGGGATTCTACAGGAGACAGTGACAGGAGGTTCATCACTAGCCCAGTGCATGCAGAGGCCTTGAGGATGGAGGCCCAGTAGACCCTGATTGGACTGATCGTGCTGGTTGGGTTTAAAAGGTGAGCAGATTCCGTTGTTATGGCCCTGATGAGTGTGTGTATCACACAGACCTGGACTGATAGACAGGCACACAGACAGGCAGGCAGGCCAACATGTACACAGACAGGTACTCTCACACACTCTCACACAGGCATGCAGGTGGGCAGACAGCCACGTACCTGAGGGATGCTTCCCAGGGCTGTACCCAAATCCCTGCATCCCTGATGTTATCGCTGACTCGGAGCCCATCCCTGAGGGGTGGGGTAGGGACAGAAGTCAGCATCATCTATACTGTCCTCTGTGTGCAAAAGCTGGCTTTCTTGCTCGTTCGTTCGTTCTAAATCGCAGTTTTTAAACAATGGTAACCCCTGGCAATTCCCCGCTGCTCTGACAACCGGTGGCCAGCTTCACTTCATAGTCTCTAGAATGGAGCAGAATGGACTGACTCACCCATCGGAGGTGTGGCAACTCTCCGCGGAGACGGAGCAGGCTGCGGGGATACGGTGTCTGCGAAGAGCTGACTGGCCAGCTCCTGGAGAAGGAGGTACAGGAGAGACACAGAGTGGAACGTGTGTGAGAGAGAGAAAGAGGGAGAGGAAGACCGGATGAGGAGAGCACCATGCTCTCTCCACAACCAACAGGCAGCCTATCACTGACCCCGCAATAACTAAAAGGGCCCCTCCTGGCAAGAGCAGAGCGCATAGAGGACACCATCACACTACAGCCACAGACATGCTCCAATGTTCCTCATACACCTAAGGAGAACAGTCTGCAGAGGATCTTAACATGTCAGAGGGTGAGAAACATACACAGGGTAAGCTCACCTGTGCAGCAAGTCGCACTCTCTGGTACAGCGCCGTGCCGTGGATGGGGTCTGGGGGCCCACTGTACACTGGGGGAGGAGCATTTACCTCTGCTGTTAGCTAACCATTTATTAGTTTTGGTGCAAACGTCTGAGTTTCTCCTGGGAATACAGGATAGCCCGAATGGGGTGACATCCCGTCACGGGGCACTCATGAAGACATGAAAATAATCACGCGGTCCACGCGGTTATTAGACATGCCGCATGAAATGCAACAATATCCTACCTTTAAAGTCTACATTCATGATGCATAATGTTTTGTGCTAATAGTTACGAGAGAAGGGTTAAAAATTCTGGGAATTAATCCCATTAGTTCCCATAAATTCGGTAATTCCCATTTTTCCAAAATTCCCCGGTTTAGCTTCCCGTGGAATGGAAAGTTTCTTTGCAACCCTACACAGCAGCAGAGCGGCATGCGTTATAGTCACCGCCAGTACCATCCCACCTGTCACTTCCTGGATGAAGGTGGCGTTCCGGCGGAGCTCCGTCAGGAAGTGAAGAGACCCAGTAACACAGAGATGCTGGAGGATCTTTAGCACCTGAAACGTTCGAGGAGAGCCAGCCAGAAACCTGTCAAGATCTGGAAACCATTTCCACACACAGAGAGCCCCTTTCCCCTACAAGCCTGAAGCTATGGACCCGCTCACCTTCAGCTTCACGTGACAGGACTCCGTCTGCAGGCGATCCAACAGATACTCCAGCAAGCACTGACAGCAGCCCACGGACTCATGGGAGATCTCTGTCATGCTGGTCAAGATGCATGTCAGCACTTGAAGTCAAATTCAAATACTGCCAGCTCTCTCTTTCAATAATTATAACAGCTTTTATTTGGCATAAAGGTCCGTTAAGTGCAGCTACATTAAGAATGTCGCTTTCACACGGGAATATAGCATTATACTATTGGATATATGATGAAATATTATATTACAGGGATATCTGCAAAGGATACTTCCGATTTCTTCGAACAGATAACCGGGACAGGGCGTTTCGTCATCTGCCGTGGCCTTCATCAGAGTAGGCACCTATGACATGCATGACTTAGTCAGGACTGACCGGCTGTCCCGGATCTCTACCCTGGTGTGACCTCGGGGGGGGACCCCCACCCCCCAAGCAAAGCCTTGAGAAACACTGATATTACGAGTCAAAATGAAGCGCGTAGACTAACGTAGAGCCCAACAACATGCCTCTTCGGGTGGTCAATCAGAAAGTTTGAACGGAGAGCATAATTATACGGTCTAGACGTGGTGACCAAGCCGCGGAACGTAGTTAAAATAAGCAAGCAATTATCCGCACGGAGGACTTATTGGGATGGATCTGTAATCTTGCTTGGCTAGTTATAAGAGCATTAAGGTCAGTAATTAATTAAGACACCTTTACATGTAAAAACAATCAATGTGGCTCGCACAAAACTAGCATTTTAAGTAAAATGAATTGTCACCGAACCTACTTTTTGAAGGAAAGCCAGGCGTTCCATAAGGGTTGCCATGATGTTGCACTGTCAGAACCGTCCGATCGCCCATGGCCTGTGGGCAGGACCAGTATGAACAGCCAGCCAAATAAAGACCAGAACGTCAGCATCCGTAACCTGTGATTGGGTATTTGATATCGTAATAGTTATGGTGGCCTATGGAATTGCGAGCTATTAAACCCGCCTTACTGATTGACGTCTGCTTTGCCTATCGGAACGGGCCATTTTGTTCCGGAAGGTGGGATCTCAAACTCCAGACCGACATCATGGCGACGTCCGTAGAGGACGGGTGGTAGGTAAACAGAAGGCGCTCTTTTCTGCGCGAACCAGGGGTCACCCGGTGGTTAAAACAAAAAAATGTTTTTTTCCCCCTCATATATGCATAATTTAAACCCGATAAATTGACATCCAAGCAAACTATTTGTTTCGTTAATCGAAAAGGCACAAATCAAAAGCAAATAGGGATAGCACAATGTCAGGCGCGAACGTATGGACGCGAAGTCGGGAGAGAATGAAACGATTCCCGGAGCTGTTTGCCCAGTGTGGCCCAGAGGTGAGTCGACTTCTGGCTTCTGCCAGTACGAGCTCAGAATATAGCTAGCATTATAAATGAGACTATCTGAAGCTGTCTTAATAAAAGTCCTTAATAGCGTACTAAAACTTTTCTGATCCAGGCAGCAGCTTACGGGAAATGCGTGACTGCAACCACCACAAGTAAAGAGGAGCTGAGAAAGGACCTTTGCATAAGAGAATTTGAGGCGTTGAAAACATGTATACTTTCTGCGGTAAGCAGTAAGGCTACCTTTAACTGCTCCGTCATTACTCGTCTATGATCAGGCAGCTATTGAAGAACAAATTCTGCTGAAGAAACTAGAGCTGAGAACCTGATCCCAGATCAGCTGTTCTGTGCAGAGCTGGAGCTGTATTCAGGACAGGTTTATGAAAAAGGGCACCAATGACCTAGTCCAACACTCCCAACGAAGGTTGGACCCTGAAAGATTAACTGTTGTCAAATGCACTTCCACCAATTATTCAGTTTTAGGGTTTGAAATAAACAATTAAGTTTATGTAACAGATTTCTGTAAATATAATATGGAAAAACCTTTAGGAAACATAATTTTGAGCTTTCATAATTTAATCAAATGCTTAGAAAAATGATTTTGTAATTTTTCAGTTAAGACACCCTAGGCAAGGTGATTTTATATGGCTCTATATAGAGAATTTCCCTATAGTATAATCTATCTATTTTTGTATACGTACAGAAGGTTAGGTTACAGTTTAGGCTGCCGTGCAGTAACATCCTGCACTAGGTGCAGATTTTTGTATACCTTTCTGTACAGTGTACATACATCAGTGTTCAGCATCTTACAGATTCTTTCCAGACGCAGCACCTTGCTCACATCTGTCATTTTTTGTCAGGCTAAGAAGACAGTGAAGTAGCTACCTGCTAAAGCCAGTGTCCCCTATTGTAAGAGGAGCGCCTCCCCCTGGATGTCAGTGTCATGGCATCGGATCAGCTGTTACTGCTGCACGTGACGCACCGACATTCCTGAGGAGGACAGAATAGGGGGTAATCTCCGCTTTCATACAGGGCGACATTTCCATACAGGTGTAAAGTGTAAATATAATGTACTGTGTGAGTGTAAAATTGTTCCGGTTGTAAAGCGAAAGCACTCCCAAGACGTGTATTTGAAATGGTTGGCCAAATGAAATAAATCGTATATAGAGTTTATGCCTGAATGCTGCTTTGAATTAGGCCCGGAAAGCACTGTATGCGTGCCGTGTTCAGTGATTTTCATTTTTGGCCCCCATGTTATCACACGAGGGCGGCACGCTGCCTGTGTGAGACGCCTGGGGAGTCGGAGTGGCGCCTGTTTCTCATAGTCATACTGACATCATACCAGCAACATTACATAACTGTCACCTTTCACTACAGTTTCAATGTCTGGTTATATATCACATATATGGAAAAATGTAAATATAAATTTCAACCATATTGGCACTTGCATGTTTTTAAAGGAGAAATTAGAGGCTGCCTGTGCACCAGAGAAGAAAATCCAGTCTTGGCTATAATTATAATTATGTCGATAAGTTAATAGAACTTTAGGTGAAGCGCAGTAGTTTTCAGGTATGAGGACACACAAAATAACGTGACTGCTTGCTGGTCAACTTTACAGTATTTTCTAACTTCAAATATGCAATCATTGATGGTCATTATCATAGACACGCTCATTGTAGAAAGACGGGCTGGCAGTTCAGCCGCGATGCAAACCGCGCGTCTGGTGCTGGGTCACGGGGGCGGCGGTCAGACGCGCCGAGATATGAACCGCGATGTTCAGAACGGACACATGAAAACCAGCTTAATTGATAGGGGACGCGACCTGCAGCCGGACTCCGGGCAGACTGATTACGCCGCGCGGTCTCATTAGCGGCCCCGCTGTGGGGCCCCGCACTCCCTCGTTAGCGAGATGTAAATGCTGGCGCCGCCGTAAAACCCGTCACTAATGACTTGTGACAGGACTTTAGCTCGGAGAGCTTGGAGATTAGAACTGGCCGTTTGGGTTGTTTTTTAACGTCAGATTCTGCCTTTGAAGGGCGCTGCCCTGGGACGGCCTGGTTTTAATCATTTTTGTCTCACCGCCTCGCTAATGATGGTTTACAATCCACCAGAGGATGAATTCTACCAATTCCTGCCTTTATTCTTCGACGAGGGGAGTTTTTTTTTTTTGTTGTCTTTTTAACGACACATATTTTGCCCAGAAAAAGGAAAATCTTCACGGGTTTTCCATCTTTCCTCCAGCGGGTTTGTCTCGTACGTATGAATGGCCACCTTACAGATTAAAAGAAACTTCAAAGGGGGAAAAAAAAAAAACCTCTCAGCGAGAAACTGACAATCACCGCTATAGCTACAATTTCATAGAGAATAACAACAGGATCAAGCATTTTTAAAGAACATTATTTATTGAGATCTTTGTTTTAAATTAGTTTTTCAATGCTGTACGACTCGAATACAGTTTATCACTTAATCACAGGACTTTCTCCATTTACAAATGTCCTTTTTTGGTAACTTTTGTGCGGGTCATTTGGTTTTCTATGACAGGAGGCCCAACTTTCAGCCAAACATCACAGATACCCACAGAGACACTAAACACCACATATGCTTACAGTTTGTTCCTCAACAGCAAAGTTAATTATGACCTTATGAAATGAAGGATAATCCATCTGGATCTCTTGGAATGTCTAGCATGTTCAATGTGTACAAACACACAACAAACAAAAAGAGAAATGTTTACATGATGACACAGGCACTTAAAGGCAGATAGCCCCCAAACACCGGAACAATAACAGGCGTGGGAACCCCCCCGTGTTACACAAGTCCCTGAAGCACAGTGTATAAATGTACAATTATATTAAGGCACAAGGTAGAAGAACATTCACAAGAATGTAGAATGCTGGGATACAGGAGGTGCTGGAATCTACAGCTTGATAGGAAACACCATGTCCCCCCCCCCCCCAAGCGACAAATCTTCTGATCAGTCTCATTCTCATTTGGAGATGCAGTCAACTGTCCTACAGTTTAGATGTGAATCCAAGTACTCAAAAGGAAAGTGGTCCATTGAAAAATGAGGCGTAACATTTATATAGGAGGAGTCACGAAACAGGCCACTGAAGCACTAATGAGAATATTTAAGCTCTTAAACTGACCTAACTCAAGCAGACTGATGTCTGACATAATAAAACAAATCATAAGAAATCAAAGCAGCCCCCCCTCCTTGAAAGCAAACTGCACCGTGAATAAAAGAGATTCATAAAGCCTTTGGTCCTAAATTGCTCCTGGGTGTAAAATATTGACTATAAAGCAAGATACGTTATAAAAATATCAGTGATTGAAGGTCTTTAGATAAATAGGAGATATCCAGGTGGGGGGCGCAGGGAGGTAACCCAGGGCTCAGAAATACAGGATGCAGTCATACTACGTCAGGTGACGTCACGTGAATCAGGTCGGTGGCGAAGCAGCCCAGTGGGGCAGGCGGATTTAAGGGTGAGTGCCACAGCTTAAGGCGAAGTCACGGAAGGGTTCCGTTACTGAGCTACGGAGAAGTGGCTAGTGGCGTGTGACGTCCGCGCGCTCGAGGCTCTGTCTGGATGAAGACCAGGCAGGAGATAAGCAGGTGTCAGGCTCCAAAGAGCATGGAGCAGAACCGCTGATCTCCTGCGAGCTGCCACCAACTTCCCAGCCGACCTCGAGGGCGTGGCAGATGACACACGGCCCAGACAGGAAGGGAGAGACCCACCCGCAGAAACGGGAAACCCTCTGAACCACGTGTCCACACTCAGGCCACCTTCCCCAGGGTCCTCCTGCTGAAGGGCCACCTGTGCTCTCTTCTAAGGGAATGAATACTAAAAACAGCTGTGTGCGGGAGGAGGTGGAGGAGCAGGAGGAGGCGTTATCTCTCCTTTTCAGCGTGTGTGGCCTCTTTGATTTGCCGGGTGTGGACCAGTGCCCCTGCCAGCAACTGTCCCTCCAGAGCAGCGTGAAGATCAGATCCACCCAGTTCCAACAGGGGCTCGAGTCCTGGGACGCCCCCGGGCCTGACCTCGCGTCGCCTCCTCTTCAGGTCTAGCTCCTCCTGGTGATAATTATCAACCTCCTGGGCCTCCTTACCCACAGGGCCCCCCTGCTCGATGGCCGTCTCCCTCCTCTCCACCTCTGCCTGTGATTGGATGCTTTGCTTCAGGTCTCTTCCACCCTTTTTAACTGCCTGCTCTTCTCCTCCCTGTGCTCCTCCCGCATTCTTGGCAGCGCCATCTGGGGCCTCGTCGATAGGCTGCTGTGGGGCAGCCCCCCCGTGGATCTCCGGCCCCGGCCCCTGTTCTCCCCCCACCACATCTTTTTGGGCCTTCTCCCTTTCCGGCTCCTTGTCCACCTTCATCTCCCGCTTCTCCAGCTCCCTGTTAATCGTATGGTCCGCAGCCCCCGCTTTCACCCCAGCCCCGCCAACTGCAGCCCCCTGTTTGATTTTAGGTTGGGCGTCGGCCTGGGCTTCTCCTGGGGGGGGCTTCTGTACCAGCGGTACACCCCTGGCCCCCATTTCCTTTCGTGGCTGTTCCACAGCGCCATCTACAATCACCTCCTGCATGACAGGGTTCCCTTCCACTTTGAGAGGCGGTGAATCCTTCACTGGATTGGAACTTGGCACTTGGGGATCAGGGTGCATGGCGCCGCCCAGAGGTCCAGCCACCCCTTCCTTCACCACCTTATTGGCTGGCTGAGCAATGAACTCCACGTGCTCCTGAGTATCTGGGCCACTCTCTTTCACCTTGGCTCCTCCATCCACAGGCTGCAGCTTCTCCTTCCGGTTCTGCTCTGCCTCTGGGCCTGGCTGTCCTTCTGGGGGGGGGGGGGCAAACATGGATCTCAGTGCTTAAACATTGCTCTTTGACTGTAGTCCTACGCTCTTAAAAGTTACACATGGATGCGCATCTGAGGGAGTCGTGTGTGTGGGCGTGCATCATGCTGGTGCTCACCTGCTCCCCTTTGCTGCTGCCCCGCACCTCTGCCCGCCCCCCCCTGCTGCTGCTGCTCCTTGTGCTGCTCCTCGAAGGCGGCCAGCAGCTTCTCCTGTTGGTCCAGTAGCTTCTGTTGCTGCTCCTTGATCACCTGCAGGATCTCGGCGTGGTCCCGCTGACCCTGGGGATGACGGGGGGGGGGGGGGCGTAAGAGAGCCAACATGAGGGTCACGCCAAGGGGGGGCTGGTCCTCAAGTCACACCTAGCATTCCGTCTCCTCTTCTCCCGTGTATCACCCCACCCCCAACAGTGACATTAAAAATTTTAACTTCATCATGTTTTATATGTTGGGCAATTCAGGTCCAGAGTGTTAAAATCCAGACCGGGATTTTGTTTCAACTAACCAGTTGAACGTAAAGAGTCACAGAGTACTGACCTGCTTGGCTGAAACAAAATCCCGGTCTGGACTACTACTCTCTGGACCTGAATTACCCCACTCTGCTCTAGGGCATCATTTCTGAACCTGGTCCTTGGGAACCCACAGTCCCTCCCAGCTCCCAACATGCATGGAACAATGTTCTTGAATAGCTGGGAGCTGAGGGGGGGGGGGGAGGAAAAATGTGGATTCTCTGGGGGCCCCAGAAGACTGGGTTGGGAAACATCGCTGTAGGGCCCTAGATAAGGGTCCCTAGATAACAGCTGAACTGGAGAGCAGTGGAAAATCATGGACCACACCATCATATCACTGCCTGACAACTAATCATCTGAAGACATGAAAATCGCAGGATAGTGCGGCTTCAATCGCAGGACAGTGCCAATGAGGCCTCTGCCAAGCAGGAGAGGCAGATAGAAAAGTCCGTACTTGTACCCCGCCGTTTACTCGCTGTGGCGCGGTTCCGGCGCAAAGCAGGCGGAGAGGGGAGGAGAGACCAGAAGGAGAGAAGTGAGCAGGAGAAAGTAGGAGTGACAAGACATCTGCAGAGATCAGAGAGAGAAGTCAGACTCACACCATTTGTGCTCCTGGAGGACAGGCAAAGCGTGACGGCGGTGTGGCACCCCTGTGTAATCGTGCATTCCATTTGCCTCGGGATCCGGATTACGTCACATCCGATAAAAACTCGGGAAAACAGAGTCGGACGCCTTCCATTTGCCACAGAAGTAGCAATACCATGGACCCACATTTTTTGCTTGGCCGGACAACTTGTCGGATTTAAGGTACCTCAGTTTAAATGGCCTTTATCTTCGTTCACTTACAATTAGCCCGAACT
>JAABNX020000047.1:2922020-2933487 GCA_015163995.2 Mormyrus lacerda | reverse complement strand
TGCAAAAGTCCGGTTCATGACAACAATCAAATACATAAACAAAATAATGACACGAGGAAGAAGGGGAGGGGGACCGTGCGTTCACGATCTGTGTGCACCCTCCCCCAATTAATAAAAGCAAGAAGCAATGGCCTGTATTTGGAAAAGAGATTAGATTTCGTTCGTCTCTCCATCAATTTTCTGTTTAATGTCACTGAGCTCCATTGTAGGAGAAGAGGACGCGTCATCCTGCCATAAATTTGTGATTATAGAGGCTAGAAGACGCTGTTGGTCCTATTCGGACGGATTTGCTTCGCGCGTAGAGCTAAAGATCAGTTCAAGTGGAAGAGAGAGAGCGAAAGGGAGAGATCGAGGTAGAAACAACAGCCATTCTTATTTGCTAGATATCCGGGAAGGAAAATAAAAACCGCCGCCTGCAGTTACTACATCATAAATAAGAAAAATATAGACACTCTCTTATAACAATCATTTCTTGTTTTGTTGAATTCCCAAGGTTTTTTTCGTCTCTTATTGAGCCGTAATTGAACGAAAGTTTAGAGTGTTTTCCCTCTTTTTAAAAACGGGATTTCTTGGATTTTTTTTAGTCATGTATAAGTTGAATTACAGATTGTTGGTTTGCCGGTTTCGTTTTTTTCTGCATGGACTGTGGTTTATCTAGGTAGGTGCCTTCTGTTTTCCACAATTGCATTTATCATTGTCGTTATCATTTACCGAATTGCAAAATATGTAACTATGATCCTAAACAAATTTGAAAAGTAAACACTGTATTCTTACCAATTAATCACCGCCTCTGCACTTAAACGCACTAAAACTGCCGAGCACGTGTAGCAGATTATGACTATTATTTAAGGCTCTTTGTTGATGTTTTATGATACTATATGACATGCAAAATACATTTTTACTAAACTTTCGTGGTTTCAGTTGCTGAAAACGTGCACACTGAAAGGCGACCTCCGTCGTGTTTAAATATAGATGTAAAGCAGTTTGTAATGTGTAATTTTGAGCTTTCACAAGCAATTTTTAAATTTCTGCAATTACTACAGCTGGAGCTTTTAGTGAGTCTTTGACGGCGGTTTAGTTTTTACAGAACCCTTATTAATTTTGAATATCCACGCCTCATTTGACAAAGCAATACAGAGACAATTCACTCGATAATGTGTAATTCACACTGGAATAGCAGACAAACGAATTGGTTTTAGTTCAGAAATCAAATCGGCCGCCTACCTGACCATTTCGGCGTAACAACAGAATGGTGTATATATTGTGTGCAATGGGTTAGTTTTAGTGAGAAAAAACAAGAGCACCATATCAACAATTAATTGACATTTTCTGTAATGACCAGTAATTATTTTATATATCGATATAAAATCTCATGTTAGTAGAAAAGCATAACTTTATTTATTAATTATCTATATTAACGGAATTGTGTATTGTATTTATTAAGAAAATGTAACATTTATTACTGCAGTATCTCGTAATGTATTGGATTTCTTTTTACGTTTTATCCTTGTAGGGTGGAGTTCAGATACAATGTGAACACGCCATATTTATTAATTTCGAGAAGCTGATTTTTTCTAGCCGCGAATATTGCCTGGCTTCGTTATTTATTTGCGCAGTATGAGGGCCATGAATTATTTGGGGTTGTAACTTCCACCATAGTTTCTTGCATTAGCTCCGTGACTTTTTTTTACTGGATTGGGTCGCTCTGCTTTGCGTTTCTTTTAGCAGAAAGCGGTAGACACACTACTCATCAGAAACAATGAAATCGGCAGGCTGCAAGGTTAAAAGCTCGCGAGGTCATTTTGCGCTGCCTATATACACATATTTATCAGTGTAACAGCTGAATGTGCCTCCGTATACAGACATTTGCAAATTAATTATATGGGACTTACTTGTGTGTTTTGCATCTGCTAGTTTGAATGAAAGTCGCACTGCCTCTTCCTTTTAGCGTTTCGTTTAAGGCTGATATGTTTAATTGTAGGGTCATTGATTCCCAAGGCCGGCACCGTCTCATTACTGGCCTACAATACTACCAAGGACTGGGAGAACTGGACCACTGCGTTTTGGATTCTTCTTGCATTGCAATAGAGTTACATTACATTACATGACATAGACACGTTGTAACACGTAGTCTCTGCTTATTTTCGTTGCAGTGCTGGTAGCAACTGTTTTAAATAATTTCTTTAGGACTGTCTCAGTTTTACATTTATTCGTACAGCAGTGCACAAAAATATGACTTTGCATAACTATATAGTTTTGCAACAAGGCCGGAATAATATTATTATGGGCAGATTTGTTGTATCTCCTTTTTCATCGTTGGTTTTAACCGTGGTAATTCGCCATGCAGAATTTAGACGAGGGGCGTCACAAGTTAACACTTATTCGGACGCACACTGTAAATGTGATCGTTACTCAAACATTTGCATAATTATGCCTGCAGTTGTAATATCGCCGGGTTTTGTAATATCGATAATCAATCCTTGTAGCTTGTCATTGCGTTTAGATGCATTGCTATTGTATATAAAAATCAATTACTTTCATGGAGACAGATTTCAGGTAGACTTAAGGCGCATTGCTTTTTGCTGCTTTTTCACTGTACAGTGTACCCCACCATCCGAGTCTCGGAGTCGTTGTTCTCCAGCGTTTGCATGTGTGCGTGCAAAATATGTTTTACAATTTAGGAATTTGGCGTACGGCTGTATTACTCGAATGCCACGTTTAAAATTAATGTACTTTTGTACTAGAGTGCATTTTCTCGATAAATTTAAGTGGTTTCAATTGACTCAACCGGCTACTTTTAGGCAGTCAGAGGTACAAATGGTCCGAACCCAATATCCACTGTCAAACTTAGCAAGCTTAGTTTCTTTGACTCCTTACAAATTATGGACGTTTTGGTGTTACTCAGTAGGTTCATATCACACAATCAGATTCACAATTCACATGATACCCACATTAAATGTACAGTTGAATATACGTATAGGATTGATTGCCTACTCGGATCTACATAGACGTTCTGTCTGCTCAGATAATTAATAATTAACAGCTGTATTAGAAGGCATGAAAACATCCCTATTTCACCTAAAGCATTAAGCAGACCGGCACTTTCCACTCTTGATACTATATGACCGACTTTTGATCTTTTGAGAAATTTCAAGACATTTTTACTGTTGGTTTGTAGGCGGCCCCGACTTGGTTCGGTCAAGAGAAACAGTCCAGACGATTAATTAATTTGGTTTGTTTGTTTGTTTGACTTAATTTATTTACCCGAGAACCAACCTAGACTATATGGTCTATCTCACGCCACCAATAATTTACAACCCTGTTGTTAACAACAGGTAGATTTCTTATAGGGTAAATGGTATAATCGTAGATATCTTTATAAACGTAAATAATACATTTTATTTTGAGCCAAATTTGGGTGTTTGACCGCTTAACATTGCGTCACATTCAACATACTTTAATTTCCAGATTACAGTTCAGTGCGAAATCTACAGACTCCACAATTATTGGATTTCCTGAATGCTTAAATTTCTTAAAGTAAATGATTAGCTCAGAAACCTTGTGATTTGTAGAGATTACTAGGAAATTAAATAAATTATTTTATTTCGGAGGCGACGGCGAGGTAAATACAAGGTGGCGTCATTGCGGACACTGGTCTGAAATGGGCTTCTCAGCGGCCGTTTCGAAATTTGACATCTGAAGGACACAGTCCGCTGAGCACGCTAGATATTCATTTCAACGTTTATTTATTTCAATAAGCTCGTTTTTCTGCATTTTTATAGATTTGTATAACTGTAAAACATTGCGTCGTAGTCTATAAAGTTAAGCAATTTTTATTTTTGTCTACATTCAACAAAAAGGTAAATCTGACAAACTCCAGTGTCTTTTAGGCGAACTTTCCCCTTTTAACATTACGCCGCTTTTTAAAATTTAAGTTTTTTCGCGAGCGGCTGTAAGAGTGACTCGCAATTACGACACAGCATGATTAACACGTACCGCTGCTTTCTCCAAATAATATTCCAATATGAGTTTGCGCGAGTGTGATTATTGAATTAGGATTGGTTCCACAATTTTAGGCTACAATTATTCATCTTAAATTGTGTTGCTGAAAATATTAAATTTTCTCTAACTGCACTGTGGTCTAAAGTACGTACAAGTGACATAAAATTGTTACGTAAAACCTCATGCATAACATTATACGTGAAAATAAATAAAAGTTAAGATTTTGCGTTTTATTTTATGATGTTGGATATATTTAATGGTGTTATTTTCGAATTTACATCATCTGATAAAACAGGTCATAATTAAGGCAGCTCTGAGAAGTCGTGCGCTATTTACGGGTCGAACTGAAACCCTATAATTGAATCCAGATGGGTTCCTCTATTGATAACCCAACACAATACCGAGCCGGAATCCAGCGGTGGCTGCAAACAGGTTTGTGTCGGTCACTGCGTTGCAAATGGGCGCTTATTTTTGCTCATTCATTCATACATGAATGCATATATATAGACGCACACATAGGCATATATTTAATTTATTTAATTACTTGCCATGGCTCTTTCAACAATTTATTTATAAACATTTATTGACTTTATGAAGAGATTACGTTCCAACAATTTACGCATCATGGATTTTTTGCGTCATAAATTCAAGCCACGTGGGTTGTCGATGGACGTGACACGTTCTTTAACGCTTCCATTAATATTTTTAAAGGTTTCTCCGCATTTTTCCTTTTTCCTTCCTGTTAATATTCCTCCACTGACAAGACTAATACTGCTGAAACACTACAAGTGAGTGTTGAGGTTCAACCAAAGTCAAAATCTTAGTTATCACAAAAATGTATGGCTATCTCAATTTAGGGAATAAAGAAGCATTTTTGCCGGAAGACTCTGTCGTGCAATATTCTAAATTAAAGCAATGCAATGGACATCGCACAAGATGTTAAAATTAATTCAGACAGTGAATAAATTTAGCCTGGCAGAGGAATATATTTAGTTCTGGGTTATGAGTCTCAACATAACAGTTGTATTTTTACCTTTGAGGTGGAAGAGAGAATCCTTTTCGAAATATACTCGACAAGTAGCCCACACGTGTCAGTGATAAATTCGATAATGCTGACTGTGTAAAAAAGCTATATGAAATATCAGTGCTTTCATAAATTGTTACACAATACGAACCGTCAACGAAAGACCCCATGTGCCTCTTGGTGCGTAATTAATATTGTTCTGTTTATAGCAGCAACAAAGGTGTCTTCGCTTTATTTTTCGAGAGGGTGAAAATAAACAAGGTCGAACTTCATTATTCATTAAGATATATTCATTTGTCTGAAACCTATCAGAGTGTAGCGCAGTCTCAATGATTGCGTTCTTTCGTACTTTTAGACTGTCTTCCGGAAAATAGCCTAAGTTTAGGATTAGGCCTGGTTTATATTGGGAAATACGACGTAACACCATGTTTGTAGTATGTCATTGAGATTCACTGTTCTTTAAAGACGTTGTAGGTGTTAGGCCAACAGTTACCGGCTCCTTTACGGTAAGGCATACTGAAGCCTGTATTTCTCCAACGCCTCGCTCTAACAGTTACAATCCATCGCTGGGAAATTTGGAAAACTTAAGACGAAGTCAGAATAGTATATAAATACCGGAGTTATACTACCATACTGCTATCGTCCCACCTCAACGGCCGACACGATTTGTCAAGTATAGGCACCGCTAACGTTGAACTATTTAGGGCAATAAATTCAGATAAGTAAATGGTGACGTGCGGAACTTCAGAATATTAATGTAAACCCTCCTTCTTTAAGGTAGACCTATACATACACACATGACGTACAGATCAATCTGTGGATCTTTAATCTATATAGGCCTACCTAATTTAATTAATCCAACGGTCTGTCGGGTGGTTACCTCCTTACCACTGTCCCGTGGAGGATGGCCAATAATTGCAAAAAGTTGAAATGACGGGGTCAAACTCTTAATACATGAAATTGTCCATAGTCGCATTATTCTTTGGAAATTTGGGGGAAAAGTATTGCCAAAATAGGGACGTCTGGTGTGTATATCGTAAATAATTTCTGAAAGTGTGATAATAAAGTTTCCCTAATTTGATATCGATGCAATGTTACACGATTCCTGCCATATGTGTGTGTCTGTATATATATCAACTGGGATCTTCATTGTTCATAAGAAACACACAATCAAAAACTGTCACATAAATAAAAGATGAGGACAACAGCGCACTCAACCATCCGTTTTTACGCCTTAAATATGTGTAATTGTCTAAAACTGTCACAGAAGCAGACACCCACTAATGGACTATTTAAAAATCCTGCGCTTAACCGTGCCTATTTAAAAATCGCCGTGATATTCTCATTGTAGCCAAAGAGGAATTATAATAACCGTTTTGTTTCCCTATGTGATTCCCAGGGTGAATCCACAAAAATGGCACTCAGTCTCAACAGACTTCTTAGTTATTTTAAAGGGAAAAGACTCGCTGGCGGCTGGGCTGGGGTTCCCTCCGAGAGGGGCTCTGGGCGTGAAGACCTCCGGCGGTCCCACGCACTTCTCTGTGAACGTTTACTGAATATGTTACATTTTATCACTCGCAAAACCCAGTCGCTTAGTCCAGCGCCGAACATCTAGAATTCGACGTGTCAATTATTTAGAAGACCTGGGAAATCCACCCCCCCCCCCCCCAACAGGCGTGGTTAGCAGTCACCTCCAGATTTCGGGCACTCTTGAAAGTAACACACTTCAAATGTAGGTTTGGAGGGATATATGATAGGAATTTTTGTTTTTAGATTAGAATTAACCGACGGTTTGTAAACTGGATATTGCGGCCCTCCAGTCTAAGCTGGCGACGAATGGCCCCTTCCAGTTGTTGGATGCGGGTGGAGGGCCGGGGGAAAATGTCAGTCAGAGACGCTTCATTGATCAGGGACAATCTCCTTCCCAGGACTGGTCTGTTTCAAGAGCAATCAGTCACTCTGCATTAATTATCCCCGCGTCCGTCTGTGGGGCAGTGGAGGGGAGGAAGAGAGAAAAGCCCCTCCGTGCGCGCGCCTCTGTGTGTGTGTTTGTTGTGCTTTTTACACAAAGAGACCCACATCCCACCTTTGAAGTTAAGAAAAAGATCCGTTAAAATCAAGTAATAAAGGCTTTCCTCTTCTCCGGGAGCTAAATTAAATGTGGACTGCCGTTTTAAATGCAAGACCTTTTGTAAGATATGAGGAAGGTACCCTATTTTTCGGTATTGTTCTAACGTCATTAGTCAGATGTTTGACACAATAAATTGAATGTAGGATAATGGAAGTTGGCTGTTAATGTATGTTACAACACGAATGTATGACAATCCCGATATATAATTAATAAAAAAATATTCGGCGAATCTCAAGTTGCATAATTCAACAGTTATATGTAAGCCATGGATATTCAGCACCCATATGTGTAACACTATTAACATAAGCGAGCGTGCACACTGATTTTTTTTTCCAAGTGAAACGTGTAACGCGTACAAGCGTGTTTCAAATCCTTAACACGCAGTATCTCACACTATAATATCGATAACTATTAGCGTGGACCGGACACCTACGCCACACCGAGATTTGTACGTGTGTGTGTGTGTGTGTGGAAGGGGGGGGGGGGTTCTGGTAGGAAGCAAGTCAGTCCCAGGTCATGGGGTCACAACCCTAGCGAAATACAGAGTGGCGTGCAGATCGTAATATGATGTAACAATAGTGTAATTACACGCAACGCAGAAAAAGAGTTACAATTTACAGACCTCTCGTACTTTCTTTTAAATCCTCGCACCGTGCTACGTTGTGCTCTGCTAAATGCATGCCCACCGTGTGAGACCGGCGGGCCTTGTCAACCAGCATAGGTAACTTAAAGGGAGAGCCATTTATGCCGGCGTTATTAAACCTACACCAAGGAATGAAAGGAGTGAATATTTCTTTCCCTCCAGCACTGGAGCGCAAAACTTCTTTGGTGGCACAAGAACACTGGAAGCACTTTCCCAACCCGCAAAAACACTAAAGGTTTCAAACTTGCAGAGGTTAATCGCTATATTACATAATTGTCCCCTTCACTTCCCCCCTCTATTAACCAGAACTTCTGGAAATAATTTATATTATGTACAATCCATTCAATTTCTAAATGAATTTTATTAAAATTGTAAAAAGTCAACTGAATAGATCGTTACAAATCCAATACATTCCCAGTATACGCTTCCTCCTTAATGATACAATAAAAAAGACACGATGACTAACGGCAGATCCGTGTTACATCTGTGCCAACCACCTGTGGGTAAATATTCGTTTATTTAAAATGACAATAAAACAGATATACGGGCGCACCACAAGCTGCAGCCCCAAAGCGGTACAATACGCGAGAAACGTAACTTTTTACAGACAGACTGAATAATAAAAACGCAAAATTAGCAGGATATTATTGGCTGGGGAGAACACATATTATAACACACAAATATCTATTGGCAGTAGATTAGAAACACACCGAAAAGGACACTGTAACTGTTAAATTAGAGTAAAACAAACAGAAATAAAACGTGTTTTTTAAAAAAAAAAAAAAAAAAAAAAAAAAACTAAGGCACTGTAGATCACAATCAGTGCACAAATTCAGTCATACCCGTAAAACCGCGATTAACAAAAACCCACCAACTCTCCGCTGTTTCCAGCAACGGTACTATATGCAATACTTACTGTGTTTTTACTGTATTCTCCCGCCCAGTTATAATATCTTTGACCATTATATTAACTCCCCCAATAAATCACGACGACATCTAACCTTACAAAATAATTGTGCTACATAAACCCTGTTAAGGAAATAACTCTACTGTATATTTCTGTCTTGATAGCCCCCGCCTTTTTTTAGCTGCAGTTCGCAGGAGACGCGTCCGTTTTTTTACCCAAATCCTAACTTTAGTATTTCATAGGTTAATATCCCGTCGGGTTAGGTAAACAGCGCGAGCTGACTCGTACCGCTCGCGGAGATCTGCATTCTAACACTAACCGCTGCGTCGTTGTTGCATCGAAGTAATTCGAACATCTAGCTTCGTTATTTTAATACAACGTGTAATTTCCCCCTTTTTACTGTATTCCCTTTGATTTAGTCACTCCCGACTCCCCTTTGGCTCTGGGGCCAGCGGGTTTCGCCTAGGGGACGCCTTGAAACAGCCCCTCCTTATCTCCTTTCATCATCCAACTGTGGGTCGCCTTGAAACCGCAGGTCCAGTAATTGCTTTTTTCAGGCAGCCCAGTGCGGACTGGCCAACAGCCAATCAGAACCTTGTTTACACTCTGTGATTGACAATAGTCTGGCAGCTCTCCAGCCAATCAACGGCGGCACTGTGTGATTCTCCAGTTTTAACCCTTTGTATTCCTGTGAAATATGTAAAAGTCCCACACCGTCGAACAATCCCACGCCCGTAAAAAACAAACGCTTTGGAATTAAACTACTTGTCCCCAGAATCCACAATTGACACCGTGTATATACGTGTATATTCTGTTTATGACTCATTCGCTTGATAAAAATATTAAGAAGGTAATGAATATATAATTTATCCTCGGATTTCCACCATCTTTTCACCATCTTATTGTTGTTAAAGCTCAATGGACTGCACATCATACCTAATGTACGTGAGTCTAAACATCCATAACAAAATATAAAGGACATTTTCTTAAATAAGAGTAATTCAATTAACAACAGTAATTATACATCACTTTCAAAAACTGACGTACTTAATTTTGGACTTGATTACGTTAACATTAAAATTGTATTTGTTAGTTTGGTAAAGATCCTGTTCATTGTTTCGCAGCACATGAAATGTCTACGTTTTATTTATTACTGGTTTGTGGATTCCTATTTCAAATTCTTTGACTTCAAACAGCATTGCTAATCAACCTGGAAGCCTTCACAGGCTGATAACTTTTTCACTTCTCTGTGACTTAAAATGAAACTGAGACGTTAGAGTTGTCCTAAACTACTCAATGTCAAGGTTTTAGCTTTCAGTCATGAATCTGAAATTTAATGCAAGCTTTTGAATACGTATCGTCATGAAATTCAGACCCAGCATAAAGTACAATTAAGTTGATTATGATGATGATGGTGATTATTATTATTATCATCATCATCGTCATTATTATTATATGTGGATTTCCAAGTACAAACCCACGTGAAGTACTTCACGTCAGACGCGAAGCAGTGGAGCCCCTCACGAGAGCCCAACCAACAGAAGTTACACATTTTTGTCCTTAATAACCACGCTTCCCGGTAGCTATAAAAACATCAAAATTCATTTCATAAAGTCATTCTATAGAATGAATGCGGAACACAAAAAAGGTAAAGTGCCATTTCCCAGGATAACCTAAAACATAAATATAGGAGGGACACATACAGTACAGCAACCAAATAAGTGAATGTAATGTTCCAAATACGAAATCTATATCTAAATAGGTAATCTGACTGCAGTTACTGTCCCTCATCAGTCTCATGATTTTGTGAGTATCGTATGAAGCGCGTGCTTTTCATGAATGGATAAAAATATACTTAAAAGCAACCAGTCTCGGATTTGTACGACGGCAGACAGATGTGGATGTTTTCCTGAACGTGCTTAGCTTTTCAGTGCCATGAATGAAGTATATACAATAGGCATGGAAAACAAAATACGCGAGAACATTCCAAGACTTTGCCTCGAAAGATAAACGGAGTTATAAAGCTCCAAAATGGATTGCGAGGAACTTTCCTCCATTTACATATCTACATTAATGCAGGTTGCCTTCTAGGTTGCGCAAGGCATGCTGCGCAATGGGAAAGCATGAAACTGGCGCCCGCCATTCTATTTAGTTATTCCAGCTGCTCTGCTATTGGCTCATCAAAATGTCCAATAGAAGCTGCTGTTTATGCCCAGGCGACCTGCACGAGCTTATTAGCATTCAGATATCCGACCAATGGGCTGACGCGTGTACGTTCGCCCCCCCCACCCCTTCCTCAGTTGAGTGGCGCTAGCTGTTCGAGGCATCGGGAAAGAGATGCTGTTTGGAGGTGCCTTCCTCGATTCGCTAGTAGCTCGAACTCGGAGCATCTATACTTCAACTACAAACAGCAGACAAGGATGCAACCATTTCCACATTTTTCCAAAAAATATCTTTAATGCATTAATGTTTTTACTGACTTTTTTTAATTCAAAAATTTATTGTTATGCAAGGAATAACTTACCAGTAAGTAATTTATTTATTTATTGTATATTTTTCGGATGTGTAATAATAAAAATATGCTTTCATATGCCGTTTTACAACATTCTTTCTAGAATCACATGACATATAATTTTATAATTTATTTTTAGCGGAAAAAATAAACAAGATCAACCTTTCAAAGTATAGCAGATTGATAAATTTATGGTGTGTTTATGTGCATATGTACACTATAGTTTCTACGTATATATATGTACGTAT
>JAABNX020000047.1:2872797-2882802 GCA_015163995.2 Mormyrus lacerda | reverse complement strand
TAATTATTTGTTTTTCTTCATGACCTAGTCCCTGCATGTGGCCTCACTCATGCGCTAACCTTACACAGCACAGGGTATCGTCAGTCTACTAACCTCTTCACTTTGGATGCTGCGGTGGTCAGGCAGGGGCCTTTCCTAGTTTAGCTTGTCATTTTCTCCCTTTCAATAATCTACCCGCCCCCAGGCTTCAGGAGTAATACCTGGATATCCTGGCTAAGAGATTGAGCCTTCCCCCCCACAAAACCTCTCTCTTCAGTCAATAGACCTTTTTCTACGGCAACTGTTTTTCAACACCAATTGAAAAGGCCTTCATTGAGCATGGGGAGTCAGGCCCACCCGAAGCTGTGAAGCTGGCCGGCCACTATTAGACAGTCGCCTCTGTTTCTCTTTTGTTCTCCATTTTGCTTTTCTTTGAACGGGTTACTCAGCATGTCTTGAATTACCAATCATGAATTCCAGCTCTTTCAAGGAGGGCCGAGGCTAGAGACTTGGCCCAAGATTAAATATGACTTCCGCTCTGGTTACTGCATTCACGAAGCTAGATGTGGGTGTGTGCTTGCGAGAGTCTGGGTCTGTGTTTGAGTACAAGCCGTCCTGTAACTTAAATGAACCATCGTTTGAATACATCCTACTTCTTCCGCTCTCCAGATCCGCATCAGCCTTGAAAACAGAGGCTTGCTCTCTCCCTGTCTGGCTCCCTTGGTGTTAAACGCAGCTGCGGTTATAACTCGGAATCAGATTCGGGATTCACTTCCAAGCAGCTACAGAGGAGGCTTTGTGTTGGTGCCCCTCACATCCACATCATTTTGTGGTCATTCTTGCCTCATTTTCTAGGGTTTCCTCTACTTGGATGTAGCCCCTGGTTTCATCCTGTTTGACTCTTTCCCTAAGCGATTCCTAGCAGTGGGACTGATAAGCACCCGTCTCCGTGTCTGTCAGGTGCTGGAGGTGCGCCCGGAAACAGGCGTCAGACTGACGACGGGGACGCGGGTGTGCGCATACTGGAGCGAGCGCTCACGGTGCTTGTACCCAGGATATGTGCAACAAGGTGAGGGATACAGAAAGGTGTGTGCTTAGGTGCTTGTGAGTCTTTGACCTCATGTCCACCCTCATGTTTGGTTTTGAATAATTCGATTGCAGGGGGTCCTGGGGAGGAGCAGAAGGAAGGCAGCGTTATGGTGGAGTTTGACGATGGGGATAGAGGGTGGATCTCCCTGACTAATGTTCGCTTCCTTCCACCTGATTACCAGATCCACTGTAAGTTGATTAATAGCCAATTGGGTGAAAACCCAAGGAAAGAAAATGTTCCGATTCAAACCCCCCCCCCTCCTTGCTCAAATACTTTCCTGTGTGTTCAGGTGCAGAGCCACCTCCTGCGCTCCTGGCTTCACAGAGTCGCAGAGGTCACCGGAACATGGTCCTGGGGAAGAACACACCGTCCGATATCTCCTCTGACCAACTGGACAATGCGGTGGCTGCAAGTGCACAGGACATGAAGAACCCCAGTAAGACCAAGCCAGGTAATCAGACCCGCACCAAGCTTCATATGGAGAAATGCCTGTGGTCAGGGCATTCATTCGAATAGCTTAGCAAGAATATTTATTCAAGGAGATTTAGCAAGTTTATCTCTTTGTACAGCTTCATATCTTGCTGAAGATCAATCTATTTGTTCTTCGAATATGCTACAGAAAGAGGCCCTCTTAGGGCTTGACTACTTTGCTATCTACTATCCCTGTCAAAATCACTGACGGAACTAGGTTCTCAGTTGTTCCACTTCTCGTAATGGCTGGAGGACAGACCTGTAGCAATTCTACAAACAAGGACGCAGGGAATGTAATGCTGCATCTCGCTCATTCATCATGGGAGGTTGCTACAGCCATTGGGCTGCAGTGTCAGTTTCCTGCAACTGAAATGGATATGTGGTTCATTTCCGTCTCCTCTTCCCTCTAGGCAAACCAAAAAGCGTCAACTCAGGAACAAAGAGTCCCACGTCGGACAGTGTGAACGAAAGCAGTACCCCCCTTCTCACCTGGCCGGCGATCGCTGTCCCCAGAAAAAAGCCCTCCCACAACTTCTTCCAGTTCAACGGCACCCCAAGGAAAACAACTAAAGGGAAGGATATGTTCCCCCTCCTCATGGGTTCGACTTCAACCCCAGCCAAAGGCATCTTCAGAAGCACCTTTGAGGTGGATTCTTTCAGCAGCATTGCTAATGGCTGCTCCTCCTTTGGCAGCCAGTCAGCCATTGTGCCTCTTGGCCCTAAGAACACTGCCTGCAGTCGGAGCAGGAGACCAGGAGAAGTCGGCACTCTTCGGAGTAAAAAGGCTGGTTCAGAATTCCTGGTGAAGCTGGATCATGAGGGTGTGACATCACCCAAGACCAAAAACAGCAAAGCCTTACTGTTGCTTGGCTCCTCATATCAGGGTAGCAGGATGGACAAGGGATTTGGGGCTAAAGGCTTAGGGGACATGTCTTCGCCAATGGGACACTCACACCCAGTGCTGCTTGTCAAGGACAACAAGAAGGGTGGAAGTGCCCGTGCCGAGCTGCTGAAGAAGGGGGCCTCTCACCTGCGGAAGCCATCTCCTGCCCTAGCCATGGGCAACTACTCAGACTTTGCCATAAACTGCCTCACTGACTGCCATGGTTTCTACTCTGACATGGACGAGGAGGACGAGGAGGAAGATGAGGAGGGCAGAGCAGAGCTGGCTGCAGCCTCAGGCGGCCTGAGGACAGCGGGACGCTTCCTCTCTCGCCTCTCTGTGTCTTCCTCCTCTTCTGGGTCCTCTAGCTCCTCCAGCTCTGGCTCCCTGTCCAGTTCAAGCCTCTGCTCCTCCGACAACGACTCGTCCTACAGCTCAGAGGACGAAGAAGGCTCTACACTGCTACTGCAGGGCTGCCTCTCATCTCACCGTGCCCTGTTGCCGTCCACGGAGCCTCCATCGCAGCGGACCTTTGTGGCAAAGGCCATGGCTATAAGCAGTTCCAAGGGAGGAGCGGTCAACAGTGACAGTACTCACAACAGGCTGGTCAGGAGGAAAGAGTGTATCAGCTCTCCTTCCTCACTCTTACCATCAAAAAGCTCAAAGGAGCTTCCGAGGAGAGACAAGCTACCGCCGACTAATAGTCCAGCCAAGATGGCTCCCTTCCTTCCAGCACGGCAACTATGGCGGTGGTCTGGCAACCCAACCCAGGTGAGATGGCTTCACTGCTATTTTCAGCATGATCCTGCAAATCTTGTAATAAGTGGAGACAGAATAAGGCTCAAGATCACACATGAAAGGTAGTTTATACTTATGTTCATATGGTGAAATGCTCTCACAGACTAATGCTGGTTTCTGGTATATAGGAGTAAAATGATGTTGAGAAGGCTATATCTGCTGCGATTAGTGTGGCAGTAAACCAACCCAAGCAATGAAGGTGTAACTAGTCCTCCTAGACATTCATTCCTGACAAACTAACCAAGATCAACACATTCAGTACGGTTCTGCATAGAAGTATGTAATAGGACCCAGGAAGTTGAGCATGTTACTAAGCAAAGGACTTGCTGGAGGCTGTCCAGAATAAGCATGAAATCTCTGGCTGCTTCTGTGTCCACAGAGGAGGGGCATGAAGGGCAAAGCGCGCAAGCTCTTCTACAAGGCCATCGTGCGTGGCCGCGACATGGTGCGTGTGGGCGACTGTGCCGTGTTCCTGTCCGCCGGCCGGCCCAACCTGCCATACATTGGCCGCATCGAGAGCTTCTGGGAGTCCTGGACCAGCAGCATGGTGGTGAAGGTCAAGTGGTTCTACCACCCAGAGGAGACCAAGTTGGGCAAAAGGCACAGGGATGGCAAGGTAGAGCTTCCTCTAACACTGCCACAGACAGGTTTGGGTTTTAGGTTTTTCAAAGCTAGGATGTTCTTCGAGGTTTTACCTCTGCTTGTATGAAGTCAATATTTGCATACAACCTGCCTGAAAGTCATGCTTGAAGACTAGAGTATCCTTGTCCCTTGTTTACAGTTGTGTGTCAACATTTCCAAAATACTGGAATACTCCTTGGGGCTGATATTTTAATACTAGCTGGGAGACTCAAAGCCCGTGTTTTATTTAACTATAGTAGCCTCAGGGATTAATCTTGTGTTCCTTTCAATCTGTGCCAGCATGCTCTGTACCAGTCCTCCCATGAGGATGAGAATGACGTGCAGACCATCTCCCACAAGTGCCAAGTGGTCAGCCGCGAGGAGTACGAGCAGCTAAGTCGCGGCCGGAAGCTGACCCCCGACAGTCAGGACCTCTACTACCTGGCGGGAAGCTACGATCCCACCAGCGGTCAGCTGGTCACTGCCGAGGGGGTGCCTATTCTGTGTTAGCAGGCCCCGAAATTGCTATCCTGGTGGCTACTGAAAGACCGCAGTCAGAAATGATGGTCGACGAGCTGTGATTTTTTTGCCTGACAGGGGACACTGTGAAGGGCAGGGGTCGTGACCGCAGACACGCAACTGCCCCCTCGCAACTGCCCCCTCTGCCTGAACTTCACCCACTGCTTCCGCTACCCGCTGCTGGCACAGCGATGGAGGGCGGTAGGCTGCTCGGGAAGTGAACCTTGGACCAGCTGAGGGACGCCCCATGGCAGAGCACGACGGCACTGCAGAAGATGAGGAGCGGGAGTGAGAGAAAACCCCACGCTGTGTTGGTCCTCCGGAGTGCCATCCTGTGTCCCAGGGGCCACTGCATCGAGGTTGACACTGGCACAGTGTGGAGTAGCGTCAAATGGGGAACCGATTCTGGTCCAAAGCTTGTCGGAGACCCTGAGAAGCCTCTGTCATGAGCTGTTAACTACTGGAGCACGATCAAATGCAACCTCTGCAGACTAAATAGAGACAAAAAAGACATAAATAGAGTCTGTAAAAGGAGGTCCTCTTTGACGACTCGGCGGTACGGGTCTGTAGGTGCCCAGAACTACGGAAGGCACAGGTTAAGATGTGGTCCGAACTGGTTAGCTTCGGACCATGGGGGTGCACTGGAATTGTACAACTGGCACGAAGAGACAGGCCTTGCAGGAGAGCAGGCCTTCAGACGTGTACAGGATACTGTCTAAACCACAATTTGAGTATTTAAAACACCTAGGCAACTCAAGTAGTCATTAAAATAAGTATCCAAATTTTGTCTACATAAGAATAACTGTCTGAGTAAGCCATACAAATCAGTACCTCTTGCCTATTCGAATTCAGGTGTAAAACTGTACAGATCAATGACTCTTTTCCACATTTTTTATACACATATCTCTGCAAAGATAGACACTCACCCCTCCTTTGATGTTTTTCGATCGCGCCTTTTATTTTTCTAATGGTGGAGCGTATCGACTTAAGACCGTCCTGGTGAAGATGAGCAGACGGTGAGCCGAGGAGGCTAGCCCTGCCCGTGCCTGGCTGCATCAAGACGGAGCGTGGTGTGGAGTGCTGGTGGCAGTTTGGAACGACGACACGGGCATATTCCCCCGGGAAGAGGCTCCGATTAGCAGTGAAGGAGCAGGAGATTGCCTGCCAGCCTGGCTATTTGTCCGCCTCATTACATTTCCTGTTCATTTGTCTTTTTCTTTTGGCAACTATTTATTTTATTTTTTTTCAAATCGCTATGCTACTATGAGGAGCAAAAAACTAAGAGACAGCTGCCTTGCCTGTAAAAGAAGACAAAGACAAGGAAAATGCAAATCCTGAAACTTCACGAGGACACATTACAAGCGCCAGTGACCGACAAACGAAGCGGCCGGCGATCGTTTGCTGACGAGATGCCGAAAGACGGTCTCTATTGTTACTTACCGACCCTCATAAATGAGGGCTAAGAGGGTCAGCCTGGTCTCTGTGAGTGTGCGTGATTTTTCTCTGGTTTTGAAGGTCACTTTGAAACGTCAACACTTTTTTTCTGGCTTCAGAAACCAAAGGGCCTCTAAGGTTTTCATTAAATTATGATAAATTAAGTATATAAAAAAATCCAATCAGAGTGTTGTATTTTTGTTAAATCCGGGAGCCTGCAATCAGATTGACGGACCTGATTTATTTATGACTAATTGACAATGTTGATTCTTACTTGTATCGCGGGAGCGCTCTCCGGCATAAGCGTTACATACCCGTAACGTCCCTGTTACGTTGCAGCAACGTTGAGAGAACCCAGCGCGTGTGCGTGTGTTTGCGTGTGTCTATGTGTGTTTTGCTGTTTTCTCGTTGCAATCGGACCTGCGACTGGCACTTGTAGGCCTGTTACGGCCTCCTCTGTGTAACTGTGAAGGACAATCAGACTAGCAGCGATGTGGCGCATTTTCCAAGGGGGCATGCATATTCAAACACGTCATGTATTTGGGTGTTTTTTTTTTTTGCCAAAACCATTTTGTCATTCTTTTTGTTGCTGTCATTTAATATGCAAACCTGTAATAAGTTAAATAAATGTGTGAATGAGTACATGTGGGGGAGAGGGAACTATTGTACATTTTTTTTGTATGTTAGTGTTGGTGTTACGAACATTGCAAACCAAATAGCTTTAACAAGAAATCAGGAGGCTACATTAAATGTCGCTAACCTTTTTAACTGCGGTATGACCTAAATGGTTGATGTCCTAAAATAAAACAAATATGTATTTTACGCAAACTTACACTGGATTCATTTCTGAACATTGTTTGATAGCATCAGCAGCGTGCCTTTAGGAGTGTCTGTGATCCCCCCCTCCCCCCACAGGAAGTGACATCATTGTGCAGCCTGATTTTGATACCCGCAGGGAAATACTTTACTGGTGCAGCAAATTTTGTTATTTAAGCTTTGTTGTTGCTATTGAATTAGTCATTGCGGTCTGTTTTCCCTCTTGAAAAACAGTCGTGGTTATTTTGTAACCTTGCTGTGTACTGTAAGCCTACAGGCCATCTTATGCTAAGTGATTTAAAAAGTCAGTTTATCTTTTTTTTGTACGTATCACGATTTCACGAGCATCCACGATTTCTTTGTCTGTCTTAATGTTTTCAAAAGGGCAGCACATTTATCAACATTTTTTTGCCTCCATCTAAAGCTGCCAGTTTCAACATTTTTAAGCTTATTTTTAAAAAAGAAATCTGCTTGTGAAATCTGATGTTGAAAAGCACTAACTGCAAGTAGCGGGTCTGTTTACCGGGGACTCGAGGGCAAGCCTCATTTTTTAGTACAGGTGTCTGAAAGGTTGTCAGTCACTGTTATATAATGGCAGCACTAATGATCACTGTCCTCTGTACCATTAAGAGACATTAAGAAACAAATTCAGTTCACACTAAGCCGCAAAGCTGGGCGGCCACGTTGCCCGTCCTCTCGCTATTACCTCCTGAATCATTCTGCTCTTTCTTAATTTGATTAGAATCCATGACAGATCTGCGCTCCTGCTGGCCCCCTTACTCTCCGTGTTCTACTTTCTTAAAATAGTTATCGGAGGCACAGGGAGATGGGCCATCCCGGGAAGCCGGCCTGTGGCGGCAAAGGCTGGAGAAGCCCCCCCTGACAGGCGCCCTCTGCCGCATGTCTGCGTCTGACGCATGTGTGAATGACACTGGATGAAGGGACACGAATGTACTGAGGACTGAGTGTATGAAAAAAAAAACTCCAATCATGTAGACTGTGACTATTTCTTCCCGGAGCAGAGCCCCGGAATCCGTAAAGGGGTGTATCTCCGGGGGGGGGCTTTGCAGATGGGCGCAGTCGTGCAGATAAAGGGACTTGCCTTTGCTAGTTTTAGAATCAGAATGGTCAAAGTGTAACCCCTTGGTGCATGAAGGCAGGGGCGAAGCAAAGGCGATTTTTAATGAAGCATGTGACGATGTGATTAGGCACATTCTCGTGACACAGGAAGTGATGTCACTGTGGCAAGATCACCCCCCCTCCCCTAAAAGACACAGGTGCAATACTACTATAACATATAGAATTGCATTGATATTCAGTTGATAGGATGCGAGGGCTTAATGCAACTGTGAGGAATTACTGAAGGAGATGCAGGAACATCTGTCCTGACGCGCCACGTTATTTAAAGCCGCTATCAACCGCGCCTAGAAGGTAATGGGCTAAGGGTTAAGGCGTGTACCTAAAAAGCGGTATTTCTCAGAGTTGCTAAATAAATATAAAAATATTTTAACACTGATTGAGATTTTTTTGAAAGATCGATACTGGTATTTTGTAATTTCTTTGTTGTCGTCCCCCGCAAAGGTGTTCCATGTGGTAACGATGTTGTAAAGGTTCTGCAGTGACGGCTCCGTTTCCATTCCACACTTTGGGTCGACGTCAAAATGGAGTTTATGAACTATGTAAAAGCATTTCAGTATTAAGATTTTTATATATGGCTTATGAATAAAGATCAGAAAACCATGTCTTTTGTGTCTGTGTGTTTTATCCTGATACCCCGACCCCCCCGCGCTGTCTTTGATTATGTCGAGTTGTCTGTCATCGTTGAGCTGTTCGTCAAACATTCATTATAAGGTTGGTCCATCGCATTCACTTACCCTGAACACGACGCATGTAATCACCTGAAATGTCTATCCGAAGTGACAATTTCATACTTAAACATTTCTCTATAGCCAGATATTACGTATGGAATCAATTAGTGGTAACAACCTTAATTTAGGGTAGAGGAACCACCACAAGCCTGCTACCAGATGTGCTTTACTAGGCTGTAACGTCACCCTCAGTTCTCTGGGTTGAATGTAGGCTCACGTCAACGGCGCTTCATCAATTAAAGTAAACCGGCTGATTAGACTGATGGCACGTCACTCACGGTCATATCGCTGCATCCCATTCAGTGGTGCCATAAATAGCTTAGGCATATCCTGGCAGAGACGCCAACCTCCAACCCGCCCCCGGGGTCTCCAGACACATGGGCACCAAGGAGTCCTGCTCCTAACCCCCCCCAGTCACGCCCCCCTGCCCCCAGCTTGTTAAAAGAGCTTCACCAATTCAACATCTCCTTCACTGGCTTTACTTGCCATACTTTCCAGTGACAGATTGCCCAGGTCTCTCACTGGGAAACCTGCCATGTCTTTGATACCAATTGTATGCATATATATATATAAGGGATGCCTCCCCCCCCCATTCCCCGGCGTCACCCAAAGGCCAAGCTGCGCTGCATCATGGTGGGTCCATGTGAGAGTCAGAAGCTCCTCCTCACCTCATAAATGCCCCCCACCCCTGTGTGACCTCGCCTGGAGGTGGGGGAGGGGTGGCCTTAATGAATGAGGTGTTGCTGGTAAACTGAAGAAGGCAAACAAGACTGGAGAAAGGAGGCCTGGGTACCGAAGGCCTCTGAGAGCCCATCCATCAGCCACCGCAAAGCAGGACAGGCCTGGCGAAGCTGTCTGTGTGCAGGGAGTTCAGGTGGGGCACAGGGGGTGGGGGCTCCAGATTTACGCTCAACAACCGATCTGAGACCAGTGTATCATGCATCACTTATCAGACAGGTCCAGGGTCCACTGTGTGTTCACAGCAAACTGTTTGTGTAGCTACGGCCCAGAAACTACTGCTGCTGAACCAGCAACACCAAGCGCTCTCTGAGATCCTGAACTGCATGCAGATACCACAGCATCGCCCAGTGTCGCCCAGCGCCGCCCAGTGTTGCCCAGGCCCCCCAGTCGGACTCAGTCCCAGCCGGGTGTCCCAGGGTCACACACTCGGGTTGGGATTTTGGCTGCTGAGGCAGCTGTCGGAATCGGGACACACTGGGCGCTAACAGCTAATTCTCAGTGATTATTATTAAAGTCTCAGGTAATAGGTAATAAGGAGCGGCGCTAAGCTACTGCAGAGAAACCTAATGAAGTCCAGTAGCGGCCTAAGGTGGAGACAAAGTGTTTAATGTTAAAAAGGAAACACGCATACGCAGGTATTCATACACAGATACACGCACACACACGCAGGTATTCATACACAGATACACGCACACACACGCAGGTATACATACACAGATACACGCACACACACTCAGGTATACATACACAGATACACGCACACACACGCAGGTATTCATACACAG